>JAQFYE010004806.1:0-12838 GCA_034694305.1 Protaphorura glebata
TGTGTAAATTATTATGTTGTCGAAATATGACATTCAGTTCAAAGCTCAAAAATTGCTTATGTTAGAGATGTATTCATGTAATAGCCGTAAATTCGTATCCTGTTGATCGAAGTCTAATCATTTATTAGTCGTATAAACAAATCCTGCCTCTTAATATCCAGTGGAGGAAATCGTAATCAAAACTACTTGTACATTGTACGCGTTTGGAATCGAACCATGATCCCTGTGAAGAGTTTTAGGGTTTTTTCAGTATTACAACATGTCTGTATGGGTTACGGCCGAATCGGACAATAAAACACTTTTGATTTGATTGAAATAACGCTGCTTTTCTCTACCTGAATCTAATTCTACTATTTACGTTGGACATGATTTGAATATTTTGTACATTTCGTGACCAGGATCTGTCAACTGGTGATATCGCGGTGATATGAATTACGCAAAAATTAACACCGCTTCACGAGCTCTATTGATCATTACAGAACACAAAAACAAGAATTACTAGTACAACTCAACTGCAGGCAATGCTGCCACATGAAATTCTTACAAATTAATTACACTTCACACTGCACACTAATCCTCTCTACAGCAGCTTATCCAACTTTTCTAGTGCCAATCAGATAGTAGTGATGTTACAGATAGTGCGTGTAGTTGTAGTAGTATGTTCACTTCATCTTTTTTTTCTCAAATGTAATAAGTTGGTATCCAAGGAAGAAAGGAAGAAATTAACTGTAAATTTTAATGAATGTGTCTACGTAACTATAATTAATCAAACTGAATGGGTTTGTTCAAGAATCCAAGGAGGACTCGCATGAGGAATTTTATATGCAACGTCAAATGGTTTGTGGAATGTGTTTTAAGAGCTGCGAGTGCTACTAAAGTAGCTTGGAAATACCCATAAAAATTGCAACTCACGTCGGATTTTTTTAACTGCCTTAAAGCAAAATAATAATTAGCCGTTAATGGTGATCATGTACGTATACAAATTTTAAATACCTCGACGTGAGGACAATGACAATGAAATAAATTATTATTTTCAATGGATAGATCCGTCGGCCCATAACTCTGACCTATGCCATGCTTTGTATTATTATTCGTCAGTCGTCAACTAGACCTAAGTAAGTAACATGTCCATGTTGGTGTGGGTGGTGACTGTGACTCGAAGTGACGATGACGAAGTGTGTGAATTTTCTGCGGTGACAACCTCTCAAAATTAGCATTTCACAACCATAGTTATTTGTTTTTTTCTGACTCATTAATTTGTACTTCCTGAGAAGCAGATACCGAGTGCCTCTTGTAAGAGATATTGTCATTGTCGTGCAGAAATCCGGTCGTAAAGTATTTCATGCTTTCCGTGTTTGTCTTAAGGGTTTTCAGCTTTACAACATTTAATTTCATTGTAGAAAAATTTCGTTAAGTTTCTGTCGTACTTGACGATTTTGCTACATCTTTCAAAAATTTCAAGTTATTAAAATTCACAGCTGAATCAATTCCTTCAGGTTATGTGACCTGATTTACGAATTTGAATAATCATAAGAAGGTCTAAACCCTTCATGAATAGTTTTGTTGTAAATACCAAGGCTCCTTGACAACCATCTCCCCGCCCCACAAGGTTAGCTCATCCGCAATTTGTTTTCTGAAAAGTTGTTTGTTTTTGGCTTTGGTGTACAATTAACATGGGGTAGATGGGAGGTTGTACACCGAATTCAATGGCGCCACAACCCAGAGTGATAGAAATTCGAGATTTCAAATTTTCTGATTTTCAAACACGCATGAGCTAACCTCATGGCTTCGGTAAAATATAGCACCGCTTTTCCACTTACCGTATTATTTATGTTATTAAGGTTTTCGCCCGAAATAAATGTCAACTTCGATCACCGAAGACCCACAAAGCTTAGGAATTTACTCTTAAGTTGTGAGTACCACTATAAGCTACCTTTCTAGGGAAACGACCTTTTTATGAGGTCAAATTCTTAATACACGTTGAAAACACCAGCCACATTCACTTATGTATCCTCAGACCTTTACATAATCCGGAGGTCAAAAATTACAAGGTCTTCTGTACAAGAAAGGTCCAGTAATGGCTGGGATCTCACAATATCATAATAAAAAACTTGCACAATCCACAGGGTGACAAAAATAAGCTATAGCACCTGTAATTATTCCGCCTGAATAATTAGAATTAACACATTCCCATAATACTCGTTACTTGCACATTGTAAAAATTATTTATGCTCTAAGAATAAGAACTCCGTGTGTCTAATATACCCCTGAGAATAATTGACACTTAGCAGTCCATTCCACATGCATGTGGTTTTGGTTTTACAGACTTTGCTTCCTCCTATTTTCTCTCATTTCACGCCTGGCATTGGCCGCGGTAAGAAGTATCGTGTACTGCTGACGTGCTGACGAACATTTTTTTACCAAAGGATTTTAACACTACTATACTGACGAAGATTCGCTTTTTCCTTTTGTACTTGTTTTCTTTTCATTCTTGTGTGCTACTTAAAAAATACACATGTCTTGGAAGTACATGGTGAATGTAATGTGACGGCACTGAGTTCTATTGTCATTAATCCATGCTCTGCGCTACACTCCATTATTGTCTGGCGAGTGACATTCGCGATTCGCGATCCAACGAGACTATAAAAATTGCAATTCAATGTGAGGATTATAAAAATTGTGCATGGATGATCTTGTAGAGAACCAATTATTGCACTTGTAGCATTTTCATAGCTCAGTTCAGAAAGTAAGTTAAGTGCTAATTGATGACTTTACATTTGGATCATTTGAAAGGAGGAGTGAAGTGTTTAAGTGGAGTAAGTGGAGCACTTATTTGTGAAGTGCTTTACATTTACAATCTTGAATTGTTGCTAAATTGCGTCTTGATGTTTTTTAACGTAACCGAATTGTTGAATTTAAGTGACTCGGACCCACAAGGAAATAAAATACGCCGTGTTGAACTCCGAATAATTGAGAGTTAATTGAGAGTTCTGATGGCATCTTATAGATATTTGAAAATTTCGATATTTCGGATAATTTTGGACAAGGCAGACATGCAATGAGATTCAATGGAAGAAATTTATATAAGGTAAATTGCATAAGGATAATTTGGTGGTTTTATATTCATTATTCTGAAAAAGACTTGTTTTCAGAAAATTGAATCTAGCCGATTTCTTTTACCAGTCGAGTTACTGTATTTTGCCCGCTTATTAAGACATTTCATAAAGCCCAGTATGATTAGTCATTAAACCGTTGAGTTAATTAAAGGTTTCAATTAATAATAACTTTGTTTTGAAATAAGGGGCGTCAAATAAATTGTTATGTGATGACCAATCATTCCATGCATGGTTGCATGGTCTAGTTGATTTGCGCTGATGTGTTGTCCAATCCAATATGCATAGGGTCACAAATAAGTATTGGATCTCTTAATGCAGAAAAAAATGCAGTGTACAATTTAAAAAATGTTTAGCAATGAAGTATTTTAAGTGTTTTTAGTTTCCTGATTGAAGTTTGTTGCACAACATAGAGTTTAGGTCTCTACGTTTTTACCTCTATGTGTACACTTAATCGATCAGATACTCTGTTTGAGTTACTAACCGAATTTGTCTACTTCGACGAAAGACAAGTTTTCTTATCTTCTGAAGCACGAACAATAAATTTTCACTTTTTCGTGAATGAGGAAATTTCGTCGCAAAGACTGTTACATATTAAACGTGGAAGAACTCGTTCATTATTTGACGACATGTTCTTGTCAAACCTCTTTTCCTTTGAATACGGAGGCTATTTCTCATCTTAGATCATTAGATTTATTATTTGTTAATTATTGACTGATGAAGGGGTTTCAAAATTCAAGTTATATTCAAAGTCTTATTTAATGCTTTGCATTTTGTCATGGTGGTGGTGGTATAGGTAGCCTATATTGCCTCGCTATTTCTGGTGGTCAATTCATCTATTGACAATGTTTGGGCAACAGTTTGAACGTGGCTTCCTCCACGGATTATTCCTCTATAATTATTTTAGTGACTTCCTATTCTCTTACAAAAATACTGACATAATGAGAGTAAAACCTAAATGAGAATATCTTGCATAGTATTATTTGCATTTTCAACCCGAAGTCCTTACTGAGATGTCGATTTTCAATTTGATTACTTGTTCGACTTCTGACTTATTATATTTGGACATTTACAGAAAAGGGCTGCGTCAATGCTTAGTATATGGTTACATTGCGTAAGATCATGACGAAAGTTTATCGTGTTCGAAATTGTACCTCTAGAATATTTGCAAACAATTTATGGCACCCAGAAGGTCTGTACCATGAATGGGTTGATACGATTACGAAATAATCAAGTTAGTACCAAAGAAATTAACAACAAATTATAATGGATGTGCGGACAATTAACTTGAGTCAACATAAGAAGCCTGAAAGACTTTATGAACGAAAACGTACGTACGACATGTCTTCCCTCAGGCATTTACATTCACGTTTCTATTCTTAGAATTTCTAAAGAGATTCGAATTATTTGAATGCGCTTCGGCTACTTAATTTTTCTCATTTGATTCAAATTGCAAGTCACTGTGAAATGTCCTAGCGATTGAGCGAGGGTATTATTAATGGTTACTTCACATTGTACACAAAATTATGGTTTCTCTCATGTACAACAATTGAGAATGGGTTAATAATTTATCACGTCGTGTCGTCTTACCTGTGTAGTGTAGCAAAATAGTTCCCTGACTGTGACCCACTCTTCAGTTTATGTTAAAGTTAAAGAAGTCTCAAAAAGATTCAATTCTGACAATGGCAATAATAATTCTCATTTACATATTCTGGATTTGAAGTTGAATTTTTGTATAACGCACTCGTCTTGCGGTCTTGATGTGTGTCTTTCAAATTTTAATGCATTGGTCACAATTGACATTCACAACAACCAGTGCAGTGTGCAGTGCAACAAGCCGTATAGAAACACGTCTGAGAATTCCATTTGTGAGATTTGTGAAACTATATGCTTTGGATAGTGCATGAACTTTACCTCAAAAACCAATATTTATTATTTAAAAGCAAACGTGCGAATGTGGCAATATAGTGGTTTCAAAAGCTTTAATGAAAAATTGAATCAGAAGCCAATTTACCATTAAAACTAAGAGAATAAGGTTTATGTAAAAGTGTAAAATGGAATTTCACTGAACTACTGCAATACAGCACAGCATGTGCACGAGGATCAAATCCATAAAGCTGAAATCGTTGTACGGCGTGGTTGATAACCTTTCCTGCCGGTTTGAGGCTGTTGGAAAATAGAAAATTTTTGATCTAGAGAATTTTTACGTGCGATCTAGTTAGTTGTATTCAGTATCCAACAACTGATTTCATAGTTTATTCTACATATTTTGTCTCGATCTGTTCTACGCTGGTACGTGCAACTTGGATTGTCAACGCCCCAAAGGATTCCACATTAAGTTAGACGCAATACTTTTGCTTTCTAGAAATTAAGAAGAGTAGATGGTTCGACGGCTGTGAGCCACCCTGTACTGGAAATTTCTTATGTTTATCACAGCGCTTTCACTGTAGTGCAATCGATTAAGACGTACCGGGGAAACGGAAACAGCGGCTTAGGTTCACAAAAAATGAAAAGAGAAATTGAGCCATGGGAAGATGGGAACTCTATTCAATCAGTGTTAAGTAGTCATTATTCATACAAATATTGAGCATGAATATTCAATCGAAAAGTCAAAAAGTAATCACAATGCATTAAAGCGAACGTTATTTTTACATCTGGTAATAAGAACTAAATGAAATTCCCATACATACAATTTCTTGTGTGGGAAATATTGAAGTATGAATACGGCTTGAGGTATGTTTAGATCTGTTTAAATTGACAGACTTCATGTACCGTTTTTATATTCTTGACAATTTTGATTAGACAAGAATTAAGGAAATTGGTTTGTTGGTCATGGATATAGCCCATTTGTGATAGCTTTTTTATTCTTGTTCGTTATCATTACATTGTTCTGCGAATGAACGTCACGGCTCGCTATGGATATCTGTACTGCGTTATTTAATGTCCATTGTTTGATGAATTGTGTCATTTTATTATCCCAAGTGTGCTCGCGTTAAAATTGGATTAAAGTTCTTTTGTTATTTCATATAATTGAATTATACTATCAATCCGGGCACCACAGTTGGGTTTATGTGTAATAGTAACAATATGCCACTAATTTAACAATGCCGAAAATATTGAGACCAAGGTTTTTAAGAGATATTTGCAACTATAATATAGACCAGCACTCATTTACTAATAAAAGGATTGAAATCAGAGCGTTAGAAAAACTTCCATACCCGAAATATATTTGAGTACAAAATTTTTTTTTTTACTCAAAAACACGAAAATTTTACCGACAGTCCCAGAAGGGAGTGACCTTTAAGGAAGTCACGTTCATGTCTGTCTGAGGGTTGCTATCCCCACTATAGAGAAGTTGCCACACTATGTACCACTATACCACACAAAATTCATCCGGAGAAAGTTTTTTGGAAAGTTTCGGAAAAAGACCAGAAAGTAAAATTCTGCGTTGAAATTTATTGGACCATGTCATTCATGTTACCTGATGATTGTTACCACACATAATCTTGGTCTCTGTTTAACTGCATCAACAATTATACACAGACGCTACAACAAAATATTAGATCACACACATATTGCTTCGTTAATTTTAACTGTCGGCCTGCAACAAATTAAGGAAATATTTAATTAGCAGTAATACATAAACTAATCGTAAGTTGAAAGGACGTACGTGTGTCACGCACGCATCGGTTAACACGACTTTAGCTAATTATTTGATATATGCCATACCAGACATTTGCGCTTAATTACCAAAACTTGCATCGTAATCGTAATTAGGCAACCCTAAATAAGTGGTTGATTACGTTATATCATCTTTTCTTAACAGACAATAATGTTTGTTTTGGGACGTCTGACTGCATCATTAATTCCCATGTACAATAATATGTGTGTAATTTGTTACGAATTATAATTATCAGTTGAGCTGGTTTTCGCTTCCCCTGCACTGCGTCACACTATTCTGACAACTTTGGATATATTTTAGAATACATAGGCGTTCACAGTTTCACAGTTTCCAAACTTTCCATGGCTTAGAAAAGATAAAAAACGGCTTGAATAGTATACATATATTTGCAAATCTTACAAAAAACCAGTTTACTGTAACAAAAGCAAATTGTCTCAAGGTTGTATCAATCAGCTCAAGCACAAGTACGTATAAAATCTCGTTCCATTACTCGAAGTGATCCATATACAATGCTCTACTTGAATTTCAGAAAAGGAGAGTTCTAATGAATAGCTGGCATAAAATATTTTATCCGAAATTAAACTTACGTTACATAGTAAAATAAATACTTATGTAAGGTCCGGACACAAATGAAAAATACCCTGCGTCCACAAGTGTGTTTAACGACCATTCAATTCATTGAGAATTATTATGATTAAGTACAATTAACAATTAGGACACCCAACTAGTCGGAAAACCGAGGATAAATATCTATTTAGTGATTTTCCGCTCTAAACTATGAATAATTTTGCAGGTAGTTTATCTGTTGAGTTCGTTAGGATTGTGATTATTCCAAAATAAGTATTTTAAATTTTCAAGTTCAGTAAGAATTTTTTATAGCACAAATATATGTAAGTTACGATGGAATCATTTGTAAAATTGTGAGAAATAATACAGATTTACTAAATTAATTAACACCCAAAAATCCATGAAGCATTTATTAAACGCTAACGGTAAGAATGTTTTGACCCGATTCAAAGGACAACTATCTGCTCCAGTTACCCCAGAATAACGAAAGAATACTCTAATTTTCATTATTTGCTCTACCAGCATTACTTTAAAATCATCATCTCAGCAATTGCAATTAAATATTATACCTTATGAACCTGCTTTTCTCATTCAGCACGCACACACTTTAAACAATACTTACGAGTGTACAAATGCAAAAGTACAGTGTTTACTTACATTATCAGTTCGCGCTTTTTGCACAAGTTTCTTTGAACGTTTGGTCGGGTTCAGGCCCACCCTCAGTATTGTTAATTTCAAGAAGAATTTAAGACGCAAATAATAAATATTTCGCAAGTACTATTTCAATTCCGGAGATTCCTTTTGTTATTATTACCATTACTAGCACGCACATGTACTCCCATAATTCTTGCCCTATTTTGCATGTACTTCTATTTCCATTGTTCACCAAAGTCGAAGGTGGAAATTCTGGCGAAAACCAAATTCTTTCATACTGAGAATCTAACAAGCTGTGTTTCCGTTGGAATTTTTCTACGGAGAGTCACTCCAATTTTCTACACGCATATTATTATGGTTGTCATTTTCATTCTTTTAAAATTGAATCTGGTTCATTCAAAGTAATTAACACTTCAAGAAGGAACGAATTCCAATTGGCGAGGATTCAAATGTTAAAAGTTTTGAAATTCTTGAAGCCCTAAAGGAGGTCTGCTCTGAACTCCTAGAACGATTGCTCACTTCTCAAGACTTGCTGGGAATATTTTTTGTCATCCCAAAATGTTTAAACGTAGGATTTCAATTTCGACCAGGAAATTTTTAAAAGTTCTAACGGGTGAAACACCTGATATCAAGTCATTCCTGATGATTCCATCAAATCTAACTATGTAAATAATTAATGCTATTACTACCATTATTTCGATTTTTAGAGTACGAATAATTCCCAGACTTTTCTGAATCGCTACCTTTCCAGGAAATATCGTGACTTGGGCCAGTAATGTTATGTGCTTATTAATTATTTTCAATTTTGCTAATAAGGAACACTACTCGGAGTACTCGGATATAAAACTGGAGTACGTTGAAACATTTACAGTTGGTATTGACTGAAATATTTTATTGGCGAAAACAATTTCTCTGGATCATCACCAAATATTTCCACTCCACCAAAACTTGCGAAAATTAAATTGGAAAAAGAAATAGTTTTAGCTTCGAGGAGAATTCCATTGAAATACGTCTAAATATCGAAAGAATCTTAGATATTCGTGACTAAGATTTAGATTTAGCATCCAGAAAGCGATCCTTGTGAGTGACTACATTTTTCGGCACAGCTCGCTACATGCGATTTTGATTCTGACCTACTCCGGTGTTTGTGGTTAATGACTCCGGAGTGATGATGATGACGGGTGCTTGTTTAGACCGACTAAATGAGTCAGCAACTCAGTGCAATATGCAAAATGCAAGTAAATGTCGCAGAGGTCATCTTAGGCTGGGTTATGGGTTGGGCTGATTCATTCGAATTGAAAATATGCGTGTTCTCAGACTCTATGTCTATGTTCTAGTGTGCTTCCTCATTTTTCTTCCTTGTCCAGTCACGCCTGGCCGGTTTGTTGCCACCACCACATCGGTCACTCACTTACAAATAGAATTATGAGTGAAGCATGACACTAGCCACGCGCGAAATGTCATGATTTTTTTGTTTTTGCGTGCCGTCGGGCCGGCGGCCGGTCGTTGTGCTATATACATTTCTGCACATTATTCATATAATTGTGACGATTTTATGACTAAAGTAATTTAAAATTAGAACCTCTGAACAATAAAAACTTCTCAAAGTGCAAATTATTGATTTATACGAGTCCCCAGACTTAACGGTCACCCCATTTGCTAAAGCCATCTTGCCATTCAACCCAATAGGTTATGTGGTGTCAAATGTCTGCCGGATTTACCTGCAGAATAGTAAATAGGAAATGAAAACGGCATCAGTCTCAATAGGCTTTCAACCCACTGTGGCATGGTGGGAGGATGCTTGGGCTAAGGTATCAGTATTAATTGCACGGAAAATATCTCAAACAAAGATTTTATCTTAACGTTGAAGTGATTCCTCGAGGGTAATTTTATTTCGGAAAAGGTTTCAGTTTTTGTTCAAACTCGGACTGTCGAAGAACTTCATTTCCATATCACGACCGTTTGGACACAAAATTAAAACTTTTCTCAAAAACTTGACCTTATTTAGAATTCATAAAAATATCAAACGTTCACTTACATTCGAATGTATTTGAAAAAACTCGATAATATGAAAAACATGAGGATGCCAGAGTAATTTGAAGATCGTTAGCACATCATTCGCACGCCCCATTTCATAATTTACATTGTCTCTCAAAGCAAGTCCATATTTGGGCTCTCATCTAAACCGTTCTCTCAATCAATTGAGTCAACCTTTTGACATGATATTTTAGAAACAAGTTTGCAAACAATTGCTTAAAGGGGTGGCTTCTAAATGTCACCGCAATTAGTGATTCGTGTTCATCTTCATGTTTTAGACAAGAGTAGAGTCCATGGTATAAAATCGAGTAGAGTTTATCAAGGATGTAGTTGTTTATTATTTTTAAGAGAAGTACAAAAGCATCAACATTATACAAGAGCCACAACAAACTTCACAACAAAATGCCTTCATTTTATGGGTCATGGAGTAACCTGACAGAGGTCAACTTGTTCAGTTTTTGACAGACAATTCACTAACAGATATTGCAGCGTTAGAACTTTTTTTATATCAGTAACTCTTGAATAAATTAAAAATTTTGTCAAATTTTACTTCATGATTTTACGTTCTTATTTTATTTTCTAGTGTTCAAAAGACATTTCATTCATTCAGTTTGTCGTGAGTGAAGAATCGTTAATTGATAAATCGAAGGGTGCTGTCTTTGATTAATAAATAAATATGTGTATAATACAGGGATATGCAGTCGAACTCTCAGAAAGTATTATGTCGTGTTTAATGGGTTAATTAATATGATTAAATTATGGCAATTTATACTCTAAGAAAGTTTTAGCATTCACGTGAGAATTTTTAAGTAAGTCCTTCAGTCATTTCTTTCACACGTTTTATTTTCTTCGGACGGATGACCAACCGCAACTCAAAGTTCTTTGACATTTGGCAGCGACAACGCAATAAAACAAAATATTATGTCTTTGAACTTTGACGGAGCATCCAAGCCACAGCCACACGGTTGTTGGTGCCAAAATTCGCAATATCATCAAAAAGAATATTTTTTCTTTTGATCATAACATTTTATATGCATTAGAACATACACGTCAAGTGTAATGTGACGTGATCTGTGGTGTCATTAACTGGCCTGATTCTAACTGTAAAAGTTGTTTATTCTAACTGGTCCTTTAATGATAATAACGATTTGGTCGACTTCGTACGTCCTAGCCTACCTGTCTATCCCATTTGCGAACGGAAAAATCAGCATGCAACCAATTTTTGTCTCCGCAGATTTTTTTTGGCTTTAGAGCAATCTTCAATTTCTACTTCTCTGGTCTAATATTATGTTGCAGGCTCCAAGTGGATTTAGTAAAATAGTTCAAAAATTACATTTTGGGAAAAAGGTAGCCTGAAGTTAATCGTAACAAATTATTGTTATGTGATAGATCGTCATATCAAGTCTACCAAATCCGATCTCCTCTAGCGCCAGAGCGCCTTCAAAATAAAAATGTAGGATGGCCGCTAAAACACTTCGATGTTTCAAGTCGAGTTGGGTGAGACTGGGCTAAAAAGTGAGAATTACTGCTTTTTTTATCTTAATATCTAATATCAATGATTTTGAAGGTAAAAAAAAGTTCCAGAGTATCTAGTAATGTTGTTCCCTGAGAAAACCCGGGATATTCCCATCGCAGAAAATATTTGTTTCGTTTACATTTAATTTTATCCTACTAGTTCGACTATGAATTCACACATACGTAGGAAATCTTACTGATTGCAGTACAATTCAGACGTTTGGACTAAACACAGGCCGGATTTGAATTATTCCCTGTGACAAATTAATTATAGTATTTATGCCCCACTCCGTAGTCCATACTAAATCTGCTGCGTGAGGTGTGCACGAATTTAATAATGTGAAAGCAAGTTTTAATAAGATGGGGCGATGAAAAATTCTGGTGATCTAAACTGACTGCGAGAGAACACTAATGTTAATGTTAATATTGTGATTACTGATCCGATAGTAAAGTTTAAGATAACATATAATATAAGCTTACAGTTTGTTAAACCTGCAAAATAGTAATCCAACCTAACTCTACATTTTTTATTTTTTTTCTGATACAAGGAAGAGAAATTGTGTTCCTGTGCAGTGCATGAGACCACGCATGGAAATGACAATTTTTTCTTTGAGTTGCTTTGAGAATTAACTAGACAGGCTACTCCAATGTAAGAATGTCCTCTTGTGTGCCAATTTATGCATAACTCTGTTTCTGTCTTTTTCTGTTCAATCTAGAGATGCGAGTGACTTGAGTGTTCCTGATATTTCTGGCATTGGAGGAAGTGGACTACCTTTCAAAAGGAATACAGTTCTTCGCACGAGTCTCAGGAAATCTCCTCAACAGTAAGCGCAAAAAAATTGTTTGCAATTTTGTACACATGCAGTGCACTGTTTATTTTTATAGCAAATAGTAGCAGGCGATTGATTTGTCTCACGGCCAAGTTTTACTGAATTGTTTACCAATATTAGTGCTATGAACTTTGGTATGTTGGGTGGGATACATTTCAGTTAGATTCTGCTATTGTCAGGTAAAAAATATTTCGGAATGTACGGTACAGGAATAGTAGTACAATTTCCTTCAAATAGAGAAAATCAGAACTGCTCGTCGACGTCGACATTCTTTTGTCAGCCTGCTACGAATTGCTGGAGAAATTACTATGCATTTTTCTTCTCATTTTCTCCAAAATATATTGAATTGGAGATAACGATTTTATTGGGCGACCGAGTGTAACGAGAAGGAGACCTCCTATTCGACTTTTCCCCTTTTGTGTCTGTCGGTCGTCCGTCGG
>JAQFYE010004807.1:0-12833 GCA_034694305.1 Protaphorura glebata
TATTGATGTACATATTCCGAATGCGAGTTCTGGCTTTTACACATCGTTCGGGTTCATTTTCGCCACTACACCTTAATCATCCTGTTTGTTGACTGATCATTTACTTTCAATTTGTTACAGAAATCTTTCAAAACGTGGTAAGTTTCATTTTATTTCTACAAGAATTACCTTACATTATTTATTCATAATAGTAATTTCACCTTTTGGTGACCGAACCGAACCCGAACACCCCCGCCCCTCCCTTCTTTTTGACCAACCCAGGTTTCTCATGATTTTGGACGAATTACTTATTATTTGATCCATCTATTCATTTTGAAAATTCTAACAAGACTTTCAATCCCTTTTTTAAGAAAATTAGAAATTAAAGTATAGAAGTCACATTTTGGTAAAGAGTAAGGCAGTCGTGGCTGAAGCAACACCTCCCATCAGTCCCATCCGTGGTAACCTCCCGTCGTAGTGACCTCTCAAGCTGACCTATATTGGATATCACTCCTGACTGCTGACTGAAATACGTATTACATTGCTCTGTGGTGGCGCCAAAGGGGGGAGAAGTCGGATTTACTGAATGAGGGCAGTCAAAAATGGGCGGTCCCTAGTCTCCAGATTCCTTAACGTTACGCTTGATATACTAAAACAAGATTTAGAAAATAGGAGATCTCACCGTTGCATAAGTTTTTGAAATTTAGAAAGTTGACTGGTCGAATTTGACCTTTTTTCAAAAAACAAAAACAAGAAAAATGTGTGCATACAAAATTCATAATGTGCTTTCTGGTCACTGTCCGTTGTCCGTTGTCATAGTATTATTTGGCGCATCCATCCATTTTTTAGATGATCGTTGTACAGGGACCCAACCAGTACCTTCCCTAGGCCGAATTGAAAGCACTGCAATATCTTAATAATTCATGATTTACATATGCGATAAAATACATATATATGATTAACATCATAGTACATATCCTGTGTTTGATTCGGCCGTAGGTCATTTCAATTAGGTGTTGGCGTTGAGTAACCCTCGACCCTCAACAAAAATTATCTTAATTTTTATATATGATTGAATTTGTTAAAGACGACTTTTATTGGAATTTTAAAATTAATATTGTACGAGGATTAGTTAATTCTATTTCTAAATGATTTCTTAAATGATTTGAACTAGTGTGGCTGAGATTGTATACGCAAACTATCTCCACTGTGAAGAGCATCCCTTTGTCCTTGACGATGGATCGTACCATAAAATTGTACCCACTCGCCAATTACCATTTTGGAACGAAAGACCCTTTGTACGAGAAGGACCGTTCAGTCGCCGCTAGATTCCAACGAATGAGGGAAGAGTTTCAAATCATTGGAATGAGACGAAGTGTGGAAGGAGTCGTTCTCGTTCATGAGCATGGAGTCCCCCATGCAATTCTACTTCAACTTGGCAGCTCATATTATAGACTCCCTGGTCAGTGATTCTATATTTAAAGCAATTTGACAACTTTTTTACTACTAGGTTAGCTCATACTGCCCAGACAAACAAAAAGACGGGCGGAGGATTTTGCTAAATTTTAGTTCCACAGAAAGTTATTCGATTCCTGTAGCAACTGGAAATTTTTAACCATATCAGACGTCATTGACCTTCTGACGTCATAACTGGTCCATACCATAAGCAAAGTGTCACCAATTTAAAAAATAAACTCGATTTTGTTTGGACAATATTGTCTCACCCAGTAAAGGAGCGCTGTCAAACTATTTTGGTCGAAATAGGACCATTTGATCAAAAAAAGAGGGCAACCTGTGTAATAAGTCCACCGAATTATGTATTTACGAATACGAAGTATTAATGGCTACTTTTTTTTGAAAACCTTGCAGGTGGTGAACTTTATGTCGGTGAAGATGAGGTTGTTGGACTCAAACGATTGTTGACAGAGACGTTGGGGAGACAAGATGGCGTGGAAAAAGAATGGATTGTTGAAGATACGATTGGGAATTGGTGGAGACCAAATTTTGAACCCCCACAATATCCCTACCTTCCGTCACACATTACCAAGCCCAAAGAACATAAAAAATTATTTTTAGTTCAACTTGAAGAAAAAGCATTGTTTGCCGTGCCAAATAACTATAGATTGGTTGCTGCTCCACTCTTTGAACTTTACGATAATGCTCAAGGTTATGGACCCATCATCTCTACGCTTCCTCAAGTATTAAGCAGATTCTCATTTGATTACTTCTAAATTCCCTATCACTGTGAGATGTTTTTTTTTCATTTCTTTCTCTTTTTTACTTTTGTCTTGAAAAAGTTAACGTCCAGATTAATTAGCGTGACGTTAGCACTTTTTAAAAGATTTGTTTGAATATTTCGTACTTTGATTAAAAAAAACTGACATTATTCGGACTTAGTTTTGCGAATATATGATTGAAATTGATGTGAATAAATGTTTGTGGTTATGTTGAAAATTTGAAAAAGTCTTGTGTATTTTAATATCTCTATCTCGGTTCTAGTTTAAAATGAATTAGTGAGAAATTAGGATTAATCGGCCGTTTCTATCCGTTGAAGCCTGCTTTTGTGAGGATTCGATACCTCCAGCGCAGCAGTTAATGTCAACGTGTTTCGTTCCTTGAAGAAATTTTTCTCTGCGGATTCCCTACTACTAGAGGTACCTTCTTCAGGCCATTTCACATGTAATTCGTGTTTCGGGTCATCACCAGCGACATCAATTCCTTAAGTGGTGATTACATTTGGCAGTTTAGCTGCATCAACTACTGCAATTCCGCCGCAAATAAGTACTAGAACACTAAATTACAGCGGTAATTTAAATTATGCAAATTTGGTCAATGACCTTAACTCGTGACTCAATAGTCACGGAAGTCATTGCAGACCTGCTGCATTATGTAATCGGCACTTTATGTCTAGCTCGTCCAGATTTGTCATTTGGACGTTTTGTTTGCCAATTTCAGGTTCATAGCATTGCCTCCAGAATTCAAAGACAATTTTCTTATGGCGTCTTACGAATTACTTGTTTGGTGTCTTTTCCAAAATTTTAGTCGTAAAAAAGCCCCAGACAAGTGAACATTTCAGTGTGTTGATCAATAAGAAGACATAAGAAATCATATGTGGCCGCTGGAGGTAATGATTTCGAAATTAGTAAATTGACCTCTTGATGTGACATCAGGGTCACACAAGGAATTTATCTCTGACCTGAAGACACTGGATTAAAGTTACGTGTTTGCCTACCTTGTGACAAGATTTGGCATTCGTGGAATATACGTTTGTTCTTTTCTGGTTCTCCTTCGTCTTCGTCATATTTGTTGTCATGTTGACCATTTTTGTTACTTTCTTTGGACCGCGACCGGCTTTTCTAAAATAGCATTATTCGAGCTTCCACCACTACTTTGGTGGTGAAGATCTGCTCATGCGTCTAAAAAGAATATAGGTATATGAGAAATGGCCATCCTAAATGTTCTTCAAAATTAAAAGTCGAGTTTACAATCAAAGGACCGTCAATTTAATTTAATATACTTAATTGGAAACCCGTCACTTGTCGTCTTCTCTTATTTTTGAAATGGATGTCCAGGTTCAGTTCCAGGTAGCAGATTTTTATTAAGTGTACTAAAAGTACTGAACACCACATCGGTAAGTTCCGATTGTCGAATGTCCGGAAAATTCAAATATTTATTTTTTCTTCTTTTGAAAATGAAAATACGAAAAGCATAGTTTCTGTTTTTCAAAAATATACTCCCAAACGTTACGGTAAAATGTACGGCGTTTGAATTCACTGGAATTTTTATATGTTGTAGCGAGAGCTACCCTGAACAACTTTTGTCCCGGTCCTGCCTCATAGGTCTGAACGTTCGGCCGCTAGAAATATATCGGTGGGCATGTAAGATGAAAGCAAGTGACTTTCACTATCGCTTTCACTTTGCTTTCACCTTACATGCCGACCCGTGTGTTTCTAGTGGACAAACGGTTAGACTTTTGAAGTAGGACCTTCACAAAAGTTGTTCAGGGTGCCACTAGCTAGAACATAAAAAATTCCATCAAATTCCAACGACGTACTTCTTCGCTTGGTATGTGTCCCCTCCATTCACACGTGAACACATTTAAGTGAAATTACCAGAATTCGGCCCAAAGCTCCACGTGTTGTGTGGAAAGAACAGCTAAAGATTTTTTTTTTGAATTTTGGGGGACAACAATAGGAATTGATAGATGTTTGAGCATCGACACAAAAAGTATAATTCTACTGATAAAGACACCTCAAAGATTAACTGACTTAGACTTACCCCGTCTGACAATGACTACTTAGTACGAACAGTACGACTACATTGAAATCGAGTCTTGGGGGTGGGGAAGGGACAGTTGTCATTGTCCTGACTTTTCTTTTTCAGGCATCTTCCAAAATTCTTCCGCCACTTGGCCGTGACTGGGGGGCTCAATTTTGTACTTTTAAACCTTTTCATTTAATTATTAATTATAATTTTTGTCATGAAATATTAAAAACAAGTACTAAAATTACTCGCAAATCATCCACGTCACGGTCAACCCGGTCATTCGTTGGTGAACGTTTTTCTTGTTTCGGAACTAGCTCTCGAATATTATCCAGATAGTAAATAATATTGACGTCATCAGATTCTGATCAGACTGACGAGGGAACTATGTGATTGTGAGGTGATTCTCCACGAATTTGCCCCAGTGGCGAGTCTAGGAACAGGCACAAGTAGGCCCGTGCCTACGTGTAATTTTGTGCCTGTGCCTATATGACGAAAACTAGCCGCCATTGTACTAAATATTTGGTGTTAAAAGTACGTTTTACATGCAACATATGCTACAAAAGGCCGAAAAAATTTCTTCGCCTCCGGTGGCCGCTCCGTGGGGACCCCCGCAAGCGGCGGGTGTCTGGTTAAATCTCCTTGTGCCTTCGTGCCAAAAAGTCCTAGACTCGCCACTGATTTGCCCAAACTAATTTGTCCTGAAAGACCTTCGCCCCAAACACTCGAATATGTCATTAGCTCACGCAAGCACGCAACACTCAAAACTCGATTTTTCTCGAATGTCAGGTTTCCACAAATCCATAAAGTTCAGTTTCTAAGTGCAAGCAATAGTTATGGATGATCCTGTTGTTTGTGCGTTCATGTAGAATTTTACTCGTCTTGACATATTTATAAAGAAAACTAAATTATATAATTCTTAAAATATCCGACCTATATGGTTTTATTCATTATGCTTTTGTAAACTTCAATTCCTTAGAGATCTCATCTCCACGTTTGGAATAGAATAGAATAGAATAGAATAAGGTTTATTTCCATGTCAATTCTGGATATCACGGGCTTCGTGGCAGGGTTGATAATTCGAATTCAATTATAATTCGAATTCGAAAAAAATCGGAATTATTAGTGAATTGGAATTGGAATTGGAATTCGTTAATGAAGAATTCGAATCAATCGGAATTCGATAATTCAAATCGAAGAAAAAGGATTAATTCGAATTCGAATTGGAATTCAAAAGTAATCGGAATTAGAATTGGAACTCGTATATATTAATTCGAATTCCGATTACCACCAACGGCGTGGCGTGAAAGTCATAGAGATAGCTGAAATGGAGATCATTTCAATGAAGGTCGGCCGGAAGTTCAATTTTTGTATTTTTACAATTTTTCGGCCGCATGAGAAACTTTTCATCCGACTTCAACCAATTTTGCTACCAATACTACTCGTTGCACATCTACACTTGACTAAAAATGAAACAAGTCAACCAGAATCGGCAGTTACTCAGCATTTTATCTATTTGAAGGGGTCAAACTATTGCAAGTGTAAATATTGTCTGAAAGATTTTACCGGAAAAATTAATTTTAGTGAAAAAAAAGTAATTCGAATTAGAATTAGAATTGGAATTGGAATTCTAAAAATAATCGGAATTCGAATTCGAATTCAAGAATCTGAAATACGGTTATAATTGGAATTCGAATTATAATTGGAATTCGAATTACAATTGGAATTCGAATTAGTCAGTATCGGAATTCGAATTCAGAATCGGAAATAAAGAATTCCAAATAAAATCGGAATTGGAATTCATAAATTGATTTCGAATTATCGACTCTGCTTCTTGGACTTTGTACTCACCAAGCCTAACGTTATTAGCATACAAAATTTCGGGGGTTTTATAGTTTCAAGCATATCTCGGGTTTATAAAATTGTCAAAAAAAAATTTCCAAGCTGATTCCGAGACTTTTGAAAGTTCGAAAATAAATTTTGAATATTTCAAAAAGGAATTTGGATTTTTTTAGCGAAGTTTCCCACTTAAAATAATTTAATAAATAAATTCTGGGGAGCACACAACTCAAATCTCCATACAACGCACTAGTCCCTCACAATCACAGAGAAGAAAATAAAGTGCCAGAGGTGCGAAATGAACCTACGACCTTCGAACAAAGCTTTCGATGCTCTCACCACTGAGAGCATCTGATAAATATTTCGGAATAATTATTGATCGAAATATTTTTTGATATTTTCAAATTCCAAAAATCATTTTCAAAATGTCGTTATTAATGCTGCGGGAGTAAGAGAGGCCGATATATTGGGAATACTTTTTCCTAATCGTAACATTTAAAAGTTGTTAAAAAAACAAGTTCTTTCGAAATTTCATAAAAAGTATTTCTTTCGAGAATCTGGTCCACACTTTGGAAACTATGAATTTTTGAAAGTGTTCATATTCATTTGGGACACCCTGTACTTGTATGTAATCTACTTAAAGGAATTGATTAACAGAAACCAGTATCATAAAAAAAATTGATTTATTCTTTAATTAAAATGTCCAACTATTAAAATGTTGGAATCAATAAATTTGGAATTTTAGGGGTCATGTGGTCATGCCGTCCGGGTATTCTGACACATGGGTGTGGGTTATCAGTAGATATATTAATGTGTTATCTTCGATCCGGTTTCTGCAGGTTTTTTTGTAGCTTGAGTAGAAGCTGTACCGTTTTCATTCTTTTTTACAGAATTATCTTTGGCAGTGGCATTCATTCGTTTTCTTGATGATGACCGTCTTATCACTTCCGGTGGACACTTGTTGCGTGTATTACCCATCTGATTTACGCAGTTCTGAAACGGAAACCTTTCTACGGACTTAATTGTGTTGGTTGTACCACTCGCGGGAATTGTAGTTGGTATCAAAGTTGTCTCTGCTGTGACGAGTCCGGGAGATTTGGTGGGAAAATTTGTCGTTTCCGTGGTCAAGCTGGTAGTAAATGTTGTCAACGGTTTATCAGTGGTGACATACTCCATTCTTGTACTTGGGTTTGTTGGTATTTCGCTCGTATTCGGTATGGTCATCGTCTTGGTGGAAGAAAGGCTGGCTGAGTTTTCATCTCTGGGGATGACTGTAGTGTCTTTTCGACCACTAGGAGTACTTAGTAACCTGGTCGGATTTCTATTTGCAGAAGTCGTTGTAGTGCTCATGGACTTTATGAATTGTTGATTTTCTGAATTTATTGTCGAGTCAGTCCGTTGAAGTAGTCCTCGGAATATCAAAGAGTCCACCGTCGAAGAATACGGTATTCGTGTTGTTGACCGGTCGGTGTAATTGCCTGAATATTCAGAAGATTCTGAAGCGGCCGTGTAAGATACGGTTTCAAATACATCTGTGGTCCCATCAGTCGAAGTAACAGTAGGTCTTGTTGAAATAGAAGTGGTGGACACTCTGTGATCGTCCGTACTTTCAGTATTATCATCTGCTGGAACCGTCAAGTCCGATTGATTCACTGAATGAGTGCTTGAATATTGTTGAGACCTTTAAATAAAATGTCTTATTATTTGCAAGTCTCCCGTTGTGTGACAGATTAGATGACCAAGTTTCTACACATTCTTTGACACGGCTTGTTTTCCTGCCGTAATGGGAATAATTGTAACTTTATCTTCGTACTTGCTTTAGAAATCAAGAAATCATTCGCATATTATTTCTTTTAAATGATGTCTCCAGTCAAAAGACACAGTTACAGAATCTTGACGAGAGAATCCATTTACAGGGGTGGCCAGATGTTTATGAACAGTTTCCGCACGTCCTTCTCTCGCGCAGTTTGCGTAAGGAAATATGGGGGGTAATATGACCTAATCATTGGACAAGTTGGGATAAGTGGTATTTTGCATTCATTCTTGCGACTCAAAATGGCCTCCGAAGTTGAAACACTAGTGAGATCTTTCTCCAAAAGCCGTCCAGAGTCGTCGCCCATCTTTTCTAAAGGCTTTGTTTCAGAAGTCCAAATGCGAAAAAGGTCATTGGACTACTTGTATCCGGGGGTTGAACAGGGACTTTGGTGCTAGGAATAATTTTAATTCCTAGTCTAAATTGTAAATCGGCTGCGTTGGCCTCCATTTTCTGACGTATGGGAAAACTCGTTGTCATGATG
Source organism: Protaphorura glebata (assembly GCA_034694305.1). NCBI lineage: Eukaryota > Metazoa > Arthropoda > Collembola > Poduromorpha > Onychiuridae > Protaphorura > Protaphorura glebata. Next base: position 8,379 of record JAQFYE010004807.1, read on the forward strand.
AACGAAAACGTTATGGGTCTCATTAGGGTACAATGCATCGACGGATACATCCAAACCCAGTTTCAAAATTTCAGAAATGTAATACTCCGAATTTATTTTCATATTTTGGGGTTCTCTGATTAGTGGGGTAACCCCACGCTGTCAAAGTTCCGACCACTAAAAACTTATCACAAAACTTTTCAAGTTTCTGAATGCCATATTTGGGGTAAGGTTTTCCTGGTTGCGATGCGATGATTAATTTGACTTCCACGTCTCCGAGCCATTTCTTTGGTAAAATGTCAAGCTCTCGAATAAAGTGTTTTTGTACTAAACTGGATCTAAATAAGGATTAATGGCTACAACATTAATAATGTGACGTGGATATTAACAAAGTGTCATCCGTGAGGTATTGCTGATTTTCGTAAATATCGATTATTTAGTTTGGTATGTTATCTGCGCTTGGATATTGTGAATGATAACCAATTTTAGTCAATTTGCTGTTTAAAACAGCATGCTTTACTTGCCGGAATAATGTGACACCTAATGGAAATCAATTTGGCTACATTGCCTAACTGTTTAGACTATGGAACGTTATGATATTAATAAAGAATTCTCTAACTCTGACTCTGTCCTCGAATTGCGGGGTCCATGAAACTTCGATGAAGAAAGACCCACAATTTTTGTGATTTCTCCTCATCTGACACACAAAGGAAAGGTTGTTAGACTAAATTCGTTATTAAAAATATACGGTGGAACGGACAATGAAAGTTGTAATTTGTGTGGGGATACAAAGGAAGATATTTATCACTTATTTTTTGAATGCGTACACTTTAAAAATTATTAAACCTTATATTTGTCATCACTCTGTAATACGAGATACACTAGGGAAAACTACCTTGAATGTTTTAAGACTGTAACAAAACAACTACTGCTAAACTTATTTCATTTTGCCAACGCTACACTACATGCTCGAAAAGTCTATTATGATCTCATGGAATCAGTGCACTTATAACTATTCGTTGTATTATTTTGTTATTATATGAATGTATGTATGGGCTACGGCCGAATTGGAGAATAAACTCCTATTGATTATTGATTGATTGATTGATTTTGTGATTTTTAGGGTTTCCGACACGGTTGACAATGCTTCACCGTCTACCAAAACACAGTTCAATTCCGTTACATTTTACCTTTTTAATGATCTTCCGAAATGACTAACCTCTGGATAAAGATCTCACTGTTGTTTCAACTTCCGCAGCCATTCTGGCCCACTTAACTGATCGTAAAAAATCTGTAAAAATTATCACCTGTCCCAACTCGACCAAGGATGCGGTAATATTTTTTTTCAAAATTCTCGCACTCAAACTGCCCGAGATATGGGCGTGCAGAAACTGTTCATAAGCATCTGACCACCCCTGTGTATGGGTTTGAAATCTTAGACACACTCATCCATTGGTCCAGCTTGTAATCGGGCTAGAACTGTGTTTGCACTTATACCTAATATTAAGGATACATTTATACCTTTGATCAATCATTCCCTCCTGCTCGTTTCGTCCATATTCATTAAAAATGATTCCAGCTACGACAAGGCAAATTATGAGGAAAATAATCCCCACGAATCCGAGTACCTTGTTTCGTTTTGTTACCCTACAATAATAAGACAAATTCGTTTTTATATACACTAGAATTTTACAAAATTCATTTTTAATTAAGCTACCTGTTAGAATTATCGCCTTCTGGCATCTTGATTGTGCTTAGTATAATTGAATTAAATTCACTTCAATATCACCAAATATTTCGTGTTCTCCAACAAGAGTCAAGTGCCAAACTTAATGATGAAATGACAAGAGGTAGGATTGCTTTGGATTCGTGCATTTGATGTGGGTAGTTAGAGAAATCAATATGTTCATTTCAAGGCTACGCGACGATATTAAAGACAATAGAATAGTAAAAATAGTTCCAACAATGGTACACAGGCAGCAAAACTGAAAGCATCAAAGCACTTTCACATTCTTCGTTATTGTGCTAATACCAGCCGTTCTAATAATTAACTACACCTAATTGCAGTGTCTATTATAATACAGTTAGCTATGTGTATACATCGGCCTAACATCGATTCAAAGAGAGCTAAAGTTCCAGGGTCAAGGAAATGTAACCCTAATAGTAGGGAGAATATTTAGTCGGTAATATCTTATTATTTTATGTGGAGATAATCCGGTGTGCCTAGTGCATATTCAAAATATGCAGAAGATCCGGCCTTTATAGACGTATTACATTTGCAAAATACAATCTACGTATACATACATCCTCATGTAAAACGAAATCTAACAAGGGAACCATTTGAAATGACAGTTTCACCAAAACCCTCCCTACACTTTTGCACACCATTTGGAATCCTTTCGACATGAAAAAAGTTAATAGTCGTCTGCACAAATGATGTACTTTTTATTCCACCTATCTCTGTAAATTTGGTCAATAAAATCATGGTGAAAGTTGGAAAATTGTGGGTCAAAGTGCATGCCAAATTTCCCATGTCTTATTTCGGGTCAATGTTGAGGAATGGCCACATATTGTAAAAAAAATGAATGGAAGGTCTAGGTGAAACTGTCATTTGAAGTGGTTCCCTTGTAAGAAATTAATGACATTTTATGTGTATTATCACTGCCAAACTCACTAGCTGGGAACAAAAATTTGACGATGAGATTGAGTGAGACATGATTTGTAGTAAGTTGATATGTAAATAATATACTCGTCGCACATAAGGTCCATTCGTTGTACATTTTTTACTATTTGTTTAGGTGATAAACAGGTTTTTATCTCATTCATGTCAACGCTGAGAGGTGTTCATTAGAGCCATTTTTATAATTTTGAATATTGGATTATTACATAGTATTTGAGTTATAAATAGTTTTCTGAAGTGATTAATTACGCCGTGCTAATACCGGAGCAAAGCTTTGTGCCACGATGAGGTCATATTTAACCTGATTTTTCGTCAAAAGCAGACGGGCTTATGGGCTTATGGGATATGGCAGTTCAGATTGTATAGGTTAACCTTTCCGTCTATACATAATAGGATTTATTGAAGCTTTGTCTCAAATCCCATGCAAATACATAAATCATTTAGAGAATTTCTGTCGGTAGGACGGAAATATTATTTATTAAATCGAGAGGAGTTGACAATGTGAACTATTATTTATTAAATCGCTTGGCGCTGACACTGTTAGTATTCGCAGTCAACCTCAACGGCTTTCGCGTTCGTGCGTTTGAGAAATCTATAAACTGTTGGAGACGAAATATAATAAATATATATTATGTATAGAGAGTCAAGTCATGCTCACGAAGAAGCCTGTGCTATGGTAGTCGCGCTTTAATTATTAACACAATAATACGTTTCATGTGTTCTACCAGTTAAAAATTCAATTCCAATACGACGAGAATATGAAAAAATGAATAGTTAAAAACAAGTAAGTTGATTAAAAACGTGGAGAATTGTTTGAGCTCAAGGTTATAAGGTCCTATGCCGAATCGACAGACAGAATATTGACGGGTTTCTATTCCTAGCACTTCCTCGGTGCAGTTGTGATTTCTGTCCAGTCTATTAAAAATGATCTCAAGAGAAACTCTCAAAGAGTTTAAAACGCTGCTAAGAATTGGGAACGCAATTAATATTTTCCCTTGGAAATGGAATCCTACCACCCAGAATTTTATTTTGCTGTCAAACTCGGCGAACGATAAACGTCGTGATTTATGTCACAAAGTGACAGTATTGTTGAGTTCAACAATTCAAATTGTTTGCTTGTTTGTTTGTATGATACACCTACATAGCACAGAATTTCGATTATTTGATTTCATTGTCTGGATCGCACTAACCGTCATTCATTATAGTAGTCTGGCGTGTTACCTCCAGTTCATGCTTTTTGCGGATGGGCACATAGCTCATTTGAATTCAATGCTGGCACTCAACGAAGAATTGAGTAAGTACAAATTATTGGCTTTCATCCATAGTGAAATGACTATTGTTAATTGTGTTCATTTTTGTCAGTGAATATTTACAAGGTTAATCCAAACTCAAAAGATGGAATTGAATTTTATGTGAAATTGATAACACAGTTCTTCTTCTACATCATCGTTTTCTTTACATCCCCAATGGCAATATTTGTTATTAAGACAAATCCACTTTACCGGTTTGCGAATGTGGAAAATTGGATCGCACAATGGATGGTCGCAATCGCAGTTACAATCTGGTTCTCCGTTACAACGTTATTGGTCGCCTTCTTCATTGTGGAATTCTTTCTCCACATGAATTTCCTTGACAACTGGATATCCATGATGACTTTGTAAGTTCAAAATTACTATTAAATGATTACTTTGAATTTTGAATAACTGAAAGCGTATGATTCATAGAGGAATTAGCCCCGCCCTTTAAATAGAGTAGAAAAGGACCGGAAATCAACAATCTCCGGCGTCCTCACTCCG
>JAQFYE010004808.1:0-12828 GCA_034694305.1 Protaphorura glebata
GAACAATCCAATAATATCAGTTCCTCACTTCACTTTCTCGGGCGCCCGGTACCGGCGCTTAGGATTTGGCGATGACAGAAGAGTTTTCCTTCTTTTTCGCTCAAGGTCCGACATTGAATTCTCATACTGACAGAGACGACAACCACAAACAAATTTATGTTTGTCCATAATACTTTTCCTTTTCTCGTATGTTCCATCAGGGGATAAATAACTGATTAGAATTTCCTCACCCTTCCGTATTGATTTGAATGCTCGAACGAACATAAAATCACCACATATTCTCCAAGTGCAATTACAATCAACACAACTGTGATTTATGTAAGAAGGGAGTATCCAAAGTCCCCAATTTTCAAATAATCCGAATTGTGATTGAATTGTTTCACCATGTGCAAATCCATTAAACGTACATATACCCTCAATTCTTTTCAAATCAGCAATCTGCGCCGGTAGGCTATCTCCAGGAAGATAACCAAGCTCAGGTCCAGCGTAGAGCTTGTAAAATTCTTTAACCTTTTCGGGGTCACGCTCACGTGTCAATAATTTCTGAATTGATTCTACTAATTTCATTTCCCCAGGGGAATTTAAATATTTTCCACAGAACGAACTCTTCAATTGAATTATTTTATCAATCTCCAGGTCACTTTCGGGAAACACAATGTCGAAAGCTTTACAGGCAATCAGAAGGTCTCCGGCCGAAATGTTCTCAGTCGCAATTAAGGAGCGCCCTTTTTCTTCGCTTAAATTATTGACAATCTCAACTTGTCCTATAAAATCCGCTAAATTCAGACGACTGCAATTCTTTGTTTGAATCATTTCAGACATTCTATATTCACCGAATTTTTGTTGTCGGTAATACATTTTTGCATTTTCCAGTAAACTGAATACCTCAGTGGATGTCATTGCTTTTTGTTTTAACTGTAGAAATTCAACTGCTTCCTCATAGCGAGCAAGTCCAAAAAGGCATTTTGATTTTCGAAAAATCGCTTTTTTATGGAACGGATTCCTCGTCAAAACTGTGTTAGCGTCAGCCATGGACGCCAAATAATTTCCGATATTCAGATAAGCCGCTGAACGGTTTGCAAGCAAGGATATGTCAGTGTGTGTACTGTCATCTAGTCCTGGTGAAATTATGGCGAGGCCATTAGAATAACTTTTAATTGCTGCTTCGAAGTCTCCAGCATTGAAGTGGGTGTTTCCAGCCATTTTAAATTCATCCTTAATTTTGGACGCATTGCCGAGGTCGTGGTTATTGAGATAAGCGTCGCTTCCCGTGAAATCTGCTATGTGATTCTGACATCCAATTGCATCCATAGCGCGCCCTCGACTATGAAATTGGAGTGATAATTTTGAAATAAAAAATTTGAAATAACAAAAATTGAGTGTGGTACAATATAAAAATTACCGTTATTCCGAATTAGAGATATTAGACGGAAATGTTGACTTTTAATCCTGTCACTATTGAATGGAGCAACACTAAAGACAGAACAGAATTATGCCTGACGGAAGCAATTTTATTTTTTTGTACTAATTTTTCCCCTTTTCACGAGTTCAAGGCACTCAATTCTATTTAATATTTTGATATCCCAACATTGACCTGAATCTCAACATTAGACAGAATCACTAGCTACACCCGACACCACTTGATGAAAACCGAATTGATAGTTCAATGCCTCGTCTATAGTCTAAAAATGTGATTTCTTTAGTTGTGTCAGTCTTGTTAGTTTTACGATTCGTTAATAAATGAACACTCACGTCAACTCGTGGCGTGAATTGTTTGTATAATTATTAGCCGTTCCATTCCTAAAGAATTAGTCGAATTGTAAATACGTGCCAATGCACTAACTTGGGTACAAATAAATGATATGCAAGTACCTAATGCAGTTGGGAATAGTAGGTGTCATGCATGTAAGTATATGGTAGCATTTATTTTACAACTAATTTTTGTCGAGTCTGTTCTTATGATATGTCGTAAGTACAGGGTGACACATGTGTTTGTGCACCCTGGCGGTATTAAATCTAAATAGGGTACGGAATGGAACATCGTTAAGCTCATTTAGTGAATGCAATAGCTAGTTCTCATTTCAGTTATGAACGAAGGAAGTGTCATATCCAAAAAGTAAAATAATTTTTTAGCGTTGGGTTGTTGCATGGTCAAAAGGCATAAAAGAAATCAAAAAGGACAAAGGAATTGAAGATTTGTGAAAGTGGATCGGGAAAACCTATTTCTGGTTAGAATTTTTGTAAAAATAAAACATGGAATACACACAACCCTCAGGATTAATAATTAATGCGCATGAACGACAGTTTACGATTCACAGAGAACTAAAATTGATTGATCGTTTATTCAAGTGAAAATAATTCATAAAATGTACGATACTACATATCTACAGAAATAAATGTGAATATGAAAATGCAAAGTGGAAAGGATGAAATTCTTGACTATGAAACAATTAAACAACATCTGTTGCATCATTTTGTTTCGCCAGACCTTTGGAATCCTTTGTCCTGCCCACAAAATAATTTCATCACACCTACGTTTTGCAGTCTCCTGATTTTTCGCAAATGAATTACATGAAGTGTAAGCGATAAGTCGACAATGCAAGTTCTCCCAAGCTGTATTTTGGTAAGTGTCTTTCTGTACGAATGCATTACAGAATCTGCATGGAACATCATTTAAGGGATGAAATATTCAAAATGTCTGTTATTGATAAATAGAACGTTTCTCAGTACCTCGTGAACGAAATGCGATGCAAAATATTGAAATAGGACAGAATTGGCGCAAGTTTCACCAAGTAAGACACGCATGGTTTTGAGGTTTGCCATGCTTCATAGGGTTAACCATACTTTGCAAATGTTTTTCAAATTTTTATTAAATAAGAAAACCCTGCCCGTCCCAATATAGGGGTATAGGAATATAATTGTGACCTTGCTGGATTATATAGCACAATTTCGTACTAGTAATCTTGGAAATGTCATGCATTTTGCCACGGTCACAAGTGGTAGCAGAACTAGGAATTCACTACTCTCATATAGAATTTCAAATCTACATTAGGTATGTACGCAATCATAATTGTCATGCCAGATATTTTATTGAGAAGAAAGCTGGAGTGAGTCATCACACATTCTAAATTCGGTTTAATGTATAAAGTTATTGGGGAGCTGCTTCAATAGAAGAATTATATACTATAACTTTGTTTCATTTCTATTTTGTTGCGCAGCATTTCCAGGCAAATAAATGTTTTATCTATCATCTGCCATTTCCTGTACAAATATCCTGTTTCGTTTTCCATTATACTGTTATTACCACATTTCTAGACTTTATTCTCTTTAGATATGGTGCAAGGGGCACTATCCCCAACTTGTTCGAACAATTTAGACCAAGGTTCAATTTACCAAAATCAATTAATACGGTGATAGTCGATTCTGTAGACATTTTACGTATAAACCTATACAATTTTACGCCTTTGAATTTGAATAAATTTAATTTCTTTCTCGCTCTAATCCGAATTGCTAATGGACTGGCGATTTTTACAAACATTCTCATTTTTACGGCCCAGAGTAGGCTAGTCAGATTCGTGTACATTTTTGATATGTTACAACCCTTGACGCGCTAAACAATTTTTGTGAAGGTAGTACCCCAAAAAGTCGCTATGTTTGGGCGCAGGAAATACATGGTTAGACTTTTAGGATTTGAACCTTCCATAAAAGTCGTTCAGCGTGACAAGGGCTATGACATCCAAAAACCAGACAAATTTGAGTGTCTTACTCTGGTGCGTAAGGTGTATGCGTTCTGCATTTTTGAGAAAAGTATCCGGCGATATCAGTGAATGTACAAATTTGGAATTGAGACGCAAACAAGTTTTTACAACTCTGCAGAAATTGAATTATATTTTAGTTGCGCTGTATCCAATAAACAATCGATGTAAAATTACATAAAATATTAGGCAATTGATATTTCTAGTTATTAAGGATGTAATCAGTACAGTACTGTGATTCTGTGATAATCTTAAGAGTACTCTATAGGCTTGGTGATAATAAAACCTACAAGTTGGGCTGCAGTATGGCCTCCTATGTACTCACATCTTCAACGTTATTTGTAAAATATCTTGACCGGTTCTATTTGATGCTTGAATCTTATATGTTCTTCCATTTATTAATTATTTTAATCATGTCTGACGTCTGACCGTGCTCATGTATATTTTTAGTCAAGGTCGCTGCATGTTATCTGACGAATACAGGGCTGATAGTTTGTATTTTTGTTTTGAATATGAGTTTCATATGGCTTTAGCTCTCATCTCTAATCTCTAGTTTAAAGCATTTCCGGACCTCAAGGGAGACACATAAATCTTAAGTGAAGCTAGTGAAGACTTCGATTTGAAAATGTTGTGTAACAACTTCAACAAAATAAGATGGAATTGTATTTTAATATTATTGTTTCTTTGTGTTCAAATACAAGCCATCACTTGTATGGATTTTATTACATTAACAAATGACGAGTGCGGTCTAAGACGGGTTAGTTCAATTATCATTAAGATTAACGAGACGTTTTCGATGTACAATTTATTATTATTCAATTACGTTTGTATTTTTGCACAGCATTGTGCCAATCCTGGAGAGAATTGTGAGTACATTGCGTGTTGCACTGGAAGATGTATCAGATTTGAAGGACACGACAACAGATACTACTACAATTGTGAATAAAATAATTTTTGAATACATTCTAGAAAATGAATAAATTGAATTGAATAATCAGTTTTTATCACCGGAAACAAAGTCACCGGCTTATTTGATCCATGGAATTGACTGTCTTAACGATTGGCTGTCTGTACCGCGCTACCGCGCATCGCCTCAAGTGAATTTTACAGGCTGAACTCTTCTCCCCATGTTCTTGGCCGAGATGATGCCCATCATAAAAGATTTCGACAGAACCAAACTTGGCATGGGTTTTTGCTACTTAATATAGATCTTCTGAGATATCATTTGTGAAAATCGGTGCCCATCGGTTTTGATTTTATACTAGGTTTTGGATTCCTCGCAAAATTCCTAGTCAGATATAGATAGGGATATTAGATATAATTCTACACGTCGAAACTTCATAGCATCCTTTCTCGTCCGGAAAATGTACGTAGTAGCATGTATATATACTACCTGCGGGGTTCTCCCCATTTTTTGGATTTCTCACAGCATTTTGAGTCGGACAGCCTTCTTAGAATCCCGTTTTCCATTCCCTTCCGAAGTTCCGAACTATATTTTTGATTCGTAAATGTACGTAAGGACAGGGCAGGTGATAAACTGAAAGTGGGGTCACTCAATACACTACGGCTAGTTCTAGTAAAGTTTGCTCAGTGAAACCTGATAAGTGTTAGATGTCCATTCCCTCATAGGTATAAAAGTGTTTACGGTGTGTGAGCTAAACCGTTATCTATGCCTGCTTAAGCTTAATATTCAAGGGTTCGCAAAATGGAGGCCTTGCAAACCGATGATGAATGAAATGAATAAAATTTTTGCGAACTATAGATATCAATCAGTTGGAAAATTCTTGGTTTATGACCAATGAAAGATGAAAATAATATTTTCCCCAATTCTTATCTCAATAAATCTTAAACACTTTGCCGGATTTTCCATCGCAATAGGACCATCTTTTTCTAATATTGAATATATTGTAAATATCTTACTTTTCTATGAACGCACATTCCGTCTACCTGGGCTAGATGAAAAGAACTATCCTGATATAGAAGTTTAATTGTATATCAGCAAGCGTCTTTCTTCGAATTAGTCATGTTAAAACCAAGAAAGTTCGATCAACTTTTTCATATTATTCATTCGAAGAAAGTTTCGGAATTTAATTCATGAGATTCTGAATTAGCTAATGTCAAAGAGTTTTAGATGTAAATACTTTTGTAATTTGCCTCTTTGGCATCATCTTACTGAATCCAGGTTATCAAGTGTTGACCTTATTAGTTGTTAGACCTAATCTTGCTTCTTTTAATAAGGCTGCTGATGAGATTGACTCGTCAGTTAAAGGAAAGCCTTTGGAAGAACTGGTACACATTGGTCTAAAAGTTAACTGACTATTGTAGAAACTACTTTCACAACGACAAAATGGCAACGAAGTTCAATGAAAATGAAAGCGAAACATGGCTGCCTTTGAATGAAGAATTTTCCACTCTTGCCATCCACGCTGGCTACTCTTCCAAGGCCCCGGGTTCGAGATCAATTGTCCCACCAATCACTCTTTCAACTAATTACAGTTTAGACCCTCCTGCCGTTAATCGGGTAAATCGTAGACACATAATTAGATTTATTCATAAAGGATTTAAATCACATGGTTCCTTTGTAAAATCTAGGGATATGAGTACTCACGTACCGGGAATCCAAGTCGTCAGATATTGGAACAAAGACTAGCGGCTTTGGATGGAGGCAAACATGGTATGATAGATTTCAATAGATCAAACCGCTGCGATGTGTCGCATTTCAGTGCCAGGACTGGTAGGGCCAGCACTTCTGGGCCACCAGGAATGAAATTTCGGCTGATAAGCTAACTATATACGAGAGATGATATTATTGACCACAATAAGACCTTAAATAACTAACTATGACTATAAATGGTTTCAATTCAGGGGTATGTTTTTCGTCTGGATTGTCTGCAATTTCTGCCCTGTTGTCTCTGCTCCGGAGTGGTGACCATGTCATCTGCAGTGATGATGTCTATGGAGGATCCAATCGACTCATGAGCGAAAGTGTTAAAAGAAATAATTTGCAAGTCGATTTTGTGGACATGTCGGAAATTACTGACGTGAAAAATGCCTTAAAATCAAATACGAAGGTTAGAGAGCATAATCTTTATTTGACATAAGTCGTGTAAGACAACTAATTAATGGTTTATTTGACATTGATTAGATGGTATTCCTTGAGACGCCGGCCAACCCAACTCTTAGAGTGTTTGACATTGCTCTGATAGCGAAGACCGCACAAGACTATTCCAAAGACATACTAGTAGCTGTTGATAACACTGTCTTGACTTCATTCTTTCAGGTTGCTAATAATTTATTTATTTATTAGCAGATAAGAGACAGGCTGGGCTTCCAGTAATGAGATGCGATACATAAATGTTTCTTTCTTATTTTATGTAGAGACCTTTGGAACTTGGTGCCGATTTAATCCATTATTCTCTTACGAAATACGTGAATGGCCATTCGGACGTTTTAATGGGTGCCGTTATAACCAATCGCGATGACCTGAAAGATAAACTCTCGTTTTTTCAAAATGGTTTGTACAGTTTTAATTTAAGATGATTTTACAATAGTTGTTTAGGTATTTAGCATGAGGCTACCCTAGCATGAGGTAACCCCACTGTGTGTAAATTAGAGTACATATCCGATCCTTTGTTTTACACAAAGGTTTAGTCCACAGTAACGCAACTTTAGAACACAGTCAAGTCTAGACTCTTTTTTATCTTTAAATGCCATAAAGTTTTCTGGAAATCAATAATTTTAGTCGCAATTAAGCGGGTTCATACCTTGTAATTCCACTATTAGGGCGTCAAATTGACACATTGTGTTCTCACAAAGCTATCGCGTTACTTTTGACTCGCCCGGTAAATGTATCAGTATGATTGGGATAATTTTATCGAAATTGACGCTTGTTTTCCTGACATTATAATTCCTTTCCAACGAACGGACTATGACTATTGTGCATAAAATTAGCGCCGCATCTCGCTACCAATTCTAATTGGAACTACATTGGAAGAAAAAAAAACATGCTTTATTCTGGCTAAAAATTGCAGTATTTGGATGCGTGCCCTCTGCGTTTGACTGTTACCTGGTTGAGAGAGGATTGAAGACACTCCATGTTAGAATGCCAGTTTTCATGAAGAATTCGACAAAGATTGCGGAATTTTTGGAAAGTCATCCGAAGATTGAAAAAGTTTTCCATCCTGCACTCAAATCCCATCCTCAACACCAACTGGCCATGCGTCAATCATCAGGTCATTCGAGTTTGCTTTCCTTTAGAATTAAAGAAGGAAGTGGATCTGCTGTCAAATTCATTGAACATCTCAAAATTTTTCAAAATGCTGGGAGTCTTGGGGGTCCGGAAAGCCTGGCTGAACTTCCGTAAGTTTTACGGCAATGAATTAATTCTTATAGTTAATGAATGTATTTAATATTTTTATTTCCAGAGCATATTTCACACATATGATGGTTCCATTGGCTCAGAGACATCGATTGGGAATTACAGACAATTTCGTCCGTCTTGCTGTTGGATTGGAATCACCTAAAGATCTGATACGTGATCTCTCGCAAGCATTGGATAAATGTTGACGACTTTAACTGAACTATTTCTCTCCTTTAATTGAGAACTCTGATTTATCCTGTCTAATTTGCACAGGGTGTTCCATAACTCTTAACACCATGTACCACAACAATTAGTGATTAGGCAGCAGAAATAATGATATATTATAGTTTACTTGTAGTGAATTTAATGTTCAATCTATAGGGTTCTTCGTTACAGAAATGCGAGATTCTATAGATAATGTTCTAGTACAATTTCAATTTTTTGGCAACTGTAATAATCGGGGTTGACACTACATAAAATTCTGAACAGTTCTATATCTGGTCCCTCATCTAAGCACAGAAAATTAATTTAACTTTTTTTCGGAATTTCAATAAAACTATTATGGTTCAAAATCTACCAACTATGAGATAAAATTATTGATTTATTGAGCAGTTTTACAATGCATATAGTAAAATAATGGTACCCTACGAATGCAGTTGCAGGAACTAGTCCTAAATTTCTAAAGACATTCAGGCAATTTAATTGGATTGAATCAATCTAGTACTATACTGATTAATCTCAATTGAGATTAATCAATCTACTGGATACCCTGCACTCGAGAGTTCTTTGACAAAATCGGGGCAAATGTACTTTAGAATACGTAAAGTCCCGAATTGAACGAATAATGCCGATTTGGAAATATCTAGCCATTCTTGGATAATCACGGTAGGCTTATTCAATCGAAGGCAACAACTGGCAAGTATTACGGCACATGTAAAACCGACCATACTAAACTGAGCAGAGAGTTTACATAACTCAATTACTTTTTCAAAAGTCTGTACAGCATTCTCATATTCCGTTTTCTCGTAATAACAAAGCCCTAGTTGTAACAATGGTTGAATTAAAAAAATATTTAATTCAGGGTTGAGTGGTCTAAGAGATTCTAGATCTTCAATGTAAGATTGAGCCATCTCAATTGTGATAACCGCAGACTCATTTTTAAAACTTGACAAAATCATGTCTCGTTTTTTCCGTACAGCATGACCTTCACTCATTTCCATGTCGCACAAAATGCAGTCACACTGAAATTCATGTTTCATAAACAATTTTTTCCTTTCTGCGTAAGTCTGGTCAGGATCGATATACGTGTCCAGTATTTCTTGTCCTCTCTGGATTAATTTAGTGGCACGAATGAACATCATGTTTTTAAAAACTCTCCAGTGACAATTTGAGCGGTAACAATCATGGTTAATGAGTGCAGGGAAATACCATAGCCCGTAATACGTTTCCTTAAATTCATTCCGCGAGTCGCCTTGAAATCCGTTCAATGCACAAATTCTCTCAATTCTTGGCATGTCAATTTTATTCGAATGCGAATGGTCTAATTCATAGTAGCCAAGTTCTGGCCCTGCGTATATGTTGTAAATGATTGATGTCAAATCTCTGTCAACCTTGATTATATTTGCAACGGCCTCTCGCAATAAACCCATCTTCTGATCTTCATTCTTCGGCACGGATCCTGGACCCTTGTCGTCCGGAAATATTATTGCAATTGCTTTTACAGCTGCTATGAGTTGTCCAGGAAGAATATCTTCAGGCAAAATTAAGTATTCACCAATTCTCATCGGTTTTGCACTAAGGACAGAATGGACAGAATGGACAGAATACGCGAAATAAAAGTGTATCAGAACAGCTTGAATGGTCTGATATTACAACCAACGTTCTCTATTCCAAACAATATCTAAAAAGAAATACTGAACACCCTGTCATCTTTCGCGAAGAGGGAACCTTATAGGGCAACAACGCTAACCATTTGTAATCTCTGGCTTTTAGCAAAGCATAGTTACTAAACGATGCAGAACTGAAAAATTGGTACCCGCACTGAAACCGGAGGAAAGCTTATAGATTCGGTTTCAAATTTTCCCAAGGTACTCATTTAGTGAGTTCGGACAAAGCCACTTTTCCAACAAATCTTCAGAAAATGTTTCACTGAGTGTGAGCTTAACTTCTAATTTGTACAATTCGTTCAAGTTCACACAATAAGTACAGAAGTTGAAAGAATTTATGTAGTCACTTTTTATGACTTACAAGCTCCGAAACTTTTGATCAATGTAGTTTGACGATTTCTTTAGAAGAAATTCAAGGAATCAAGAATTCAAATAAAAAAGCAGGGACGGAAGTAATACTGGAACGATCAAATCAAATTGTACTTTTGAGTTTCGTCAGATAAAGGCCAAATTGTGCTGTTAAAACCGCGCCGATAAGATAAATGCCAGAGCGGAGATCTTTGGGGTTGCAAGCAGTCGTACAAAGCTGAATTTAATTTTGTTTCAACCGACAAAGTAGAATGGTTATTTCCTATTTTTGCAGTATGCATTATTTTCTTCCTGATTTCAAGATCTAGTGTCTCCGCCGCACTACTGCCATTCAGATTCACAGCATACATATAAGGTAGCGTCAGACTGAAAGTAAGAACAAACTCAAACGAAAAGAAAGAAACGGGAATACTGTACAAGACAGACAAATCAGAAATTTTAGTGCAAAACCAAGAGAAGTTGGCAAATAGAAATACTGGGGCCCTAACTTCAGTGGCTATCACTCCTCGGCCTTTTCCTTCCAACTTCGCAACAGTCACTGGGCCCAGGTAGTCTGGAAGTTCGAATAACGTTTTATTGTTCGACTCGTGGTCTGCCTTCATGATGGTAACCATGTCAAAGGTCGGGTTTTCTTTGTTCTGAAAATAATTTACAATTTAGAGTTTTCTGTACCCAGCATGCCTAATAATGTTTTGAGACAGAACCAGGCGATTGTTGTCCAATTAATTAAAAGGTTAACCAGATTGACACCGCCCTAGCGTCAATTGCATATTATATAATCACTGCCAGCGCTTAGTACACTTTTAAGAGAACGTTTACGGAATATTAAACGCGTTATCGTGCGTCTAGATCCGATGTCCAATGTACAATAGAAATAGAACTGGGATGCGCTACTCGACAGCTGGGAAAAGGAAGTCACTTTTTTTTACTTCACTTCACATTTTTTGCCAAAATAAATAAATCCAATAGTTAGAATTAAAAAAAAAGCACCTGGAATATTTTCGTACCATTTATTGTCGACTTTTCAATACATAATAAAAACAGTTTTGAATAAGTGAAATTGTCCTCCCTTTTGGACCGTCTCAGGCCAGGCGTGCTGCTTGATATGATTGTTTAATTGAAGCCATAACCCTTTATTACCAGCCAAAGGATAGTGGGCGCAGTAATCAGAAATTATTCTAGAAAACACAAAAAGTTCCTTACCGTAAATTCCATAGTTAGAGGAAGGATTGGTAGGGTTGACAAGGTATAACAAAACAAGTCGAACGTTCTGAAAACAATGAGAAGAAAGAACGTTTTGGCAAAACTGAAACTGTTAATTGATGAATGACTCCTCTGAGTAGAAAGGAAACACATACTTTGTTGTAGGCGTAGGCGTTATTGGCGCGCACACTCCACTGTTTAGTTTAGTTTCGGTACTTACAAAGTGGATGGTGTGTGACTAGTTAAAAATAGTCTTGTCTTCAAATGTCGCATCCGATCGACTTACCGTTTGGCCCATACATTGTGTGTTTATAGCTCTTCTGGCTGATATTTTTAAAATTTGACATTTGATGAGGATTTTATGTCTGCTTAGCCCTTAAATAAAATTAATGACATTTTAGATCAGAACACCTGTCGCTCGATGACGTTTGAAGTGTGTCACCATGTATCACCAAAGTGGTTCTGAAATAACGCCTCTGTTTTACTACACAACATTGGCACGCTGGATGCTCGAACACTTTACAAATTGAGAAAAGTTATTTTTTCTCCTGGCTGCAAAGCTCGGCTTGACAAGGGTGAATAAAGTTACAAGATCCGTGACTCCGTGAGTTACATGATTCTGGTACGGTTTATCCTGAGTATGACAGTCATCTGTAAATATTTGGCCCAGTGCCAGCTATTATAGTGAAACATTATTCATTGTGCCCTGCCCATGAATATGTACTTCACTGAAACGGCGCCCGGTGCTAATCTGCCAATATGTGATTCTGATGATATGAACTAAGAAAGAGAAATTATAATTTTATATGCAGATATATCCCACTATTTTCAGTATTTTCCACCTTTTCAACTTACCTTCCCGGCTATACTTCTTCCCACTTGCCTTCCCTACCATACCCCTTGAGATATTATTATTCATACCCCTGATAAACTGAATTTATCCCCAATCAATATTGAAAATGCCCCTTCTTGAGCTAATCTTTCCAACGAGGTATTCCACATGATTGTACCCAAGGAGGGTCAAGCAGGTCATTTGGTTTTCTAGGAGAGCAGACAACTAATCAACAATTAAAATAACTTCTTTTATTTTTGCCTGGTCGCCCATCCCATGCCCATGTACTACGAAAACCAGGTTTCGCGACCAATGTTATTAGCCTGTAGACATTCTGTATTGTTGGCATTGGGGTGAATGACTTTCTCTCTTTCCCAAAATGAGAAATTGAAAAAATAAGATGGCCGCTAATGTATTTTCCCT
>JAQFYE010004809.1:0-12827 GCA_034694305.1 Protaphorura glebata
GCTGGCCGAGAGTGCCGCCTCCAAAAGCGGGTCTTACGTCGGGGTTGGTCTTAAAACGGGGGGTCTTATAACCGGTCTATTTCCTATCCCTTCAACATTGGAACCAACCAAGTGTTCCAAAATTGGGTCTTAAAGCGAGGGTGGTCTTATAATGAGGGGTCTTATAGCGAGAGTTGACGTAACATTCTCTTCCTTCCAATATTTCAGAAGCATTTCTTAACATGTGTAGATTCCGTTTGATTAATGAAGATTATTTCAACGTCTAGTCGCATGCGAACGTGGCTCAAAGTTAGATTGAGACAATTCATTAATAAGACACGGAGTATTCTAGTCATTAGTCACTTTATTTATGGTACATAAAATTAATTTAGTATACAGCTGATTTGGATTAAGACAGCACGAAACCTCGTTCATATCTGTGGATATTCTGTAACTCTTCCTTCCACCTAGAACAAGACGTACATTTTGAAGGAATTTATCCGTCGGTCTTAACTCTAACGAATCGGTCATTGAAGCTGATCAGGCACGGCAGTCACGATTTCAATTCATATTAACCATTTAATGGTTAATATGTGGGAAAATGAAACTCTGAATTGAAATCTCTAAATTAGCAATGCCTCTCTGCAAATATCGCGAGAATAATCATTCTGTGCTACTAGAACGAATGCGAAAATTATGCTCATGTCCATTCGGCTGGCCGATCAGTACAGAATCCCAAATATTCAGTACCCAGTTTCAGTAAGGAACAATCGGCCTAAAATCTATGCAATCTATCTAATCAAATGTCATTGGTTATTTTCCTGTGATTTTCCGACAGGAGACTTTTTCGTGCCAAGAAGTGTCCGGGGCATTTTAATAGCAAAAATAATTATTCTTACTTCTATAGTTATCGGATGAACTTTGATTTTATATTTGCTGCAATTAGTACTTGACTTCATGCCTGCCTCTGACAAATACCCGCATTAGTTCGTATTCTCCGCTAAGAAATACTCATCTCTCAAAATTAATGAAATAAATTTGATGTTCTTCTCGGTGGTTCCGGAAGAGGCCCTATTTACAATATTTGAATGACCAAATTGCATTCTGTCCATATTATTTTTGTTAAGATTTTGAGCATTAAGGTCACTTCAAATCTTTTGTGTATGAGAGAGTTGTGTGCTGCGGGAAGACTATCACCAAATGTTTACAAATGTTAGAAGTCCAAGGTTCAGTTGTTATTTTCTATTTGTGTGTTGAAACAATGTGAGAGGGTGAGAGGTGCGTGGAGTGTGGAGAAGGAAACAGGGAAAGAGAGGATTCTTTCTAAGAATCTGAAGAGACAAGACCTCACCCTTTGTCTATTATTAGAGAGTTTACTTGCACCGAAACGGTTTTCCAACCACATTCACGGTCGACTGAACTGAACGGAGTCTGTTTGTGAGTTGTCTGTTTCTGACAACCTGAAAGAAGTAAATTCAGGTAAGTGGAATGAGCCGGAGACACTCTGGGTCCCCCCAACTCTCCCCACGGTTTGATCACACGAATGCACTCTGTTCCATTGAGTGTAGAAAAAAAGAAGGGAGTTGACGATGAAGGTGTGGACTCACTCCATACTCCATATCGAACCACCCTGTCGTAGTGTATTTGATGGTTTGTCCCGTCAGATGTCTCCTGGGCAGGATTGAGTTCAAACCGGGACTCATGCAATCAATGAATGATCCACGAGATGTCTCAGGCAGGTTATTTGAGTGAAACCGGGTGTCTAGGATGCTATGCTAGGAACCGGGTGTGACGGACTGCACGTGGAATTGTGAATTCGGTGGATGTGTTGAGTGGCCCGCGTCAATCCTTAAGGTGTACTCGTGCTTGTGGCATGTGCCTCTAGCATGTTCACATTTTGCAAACTTTAAAAATGCCATAGGGATCCGAGAATTTTGGACTGCGAGGGTTTGATAACCAATTCTGTACCTCAATTTCATATATGCACACACGAACTATACTATACTATTTCATGTCATGCAAATGTTTGAGACACCTTCTCAAGCATTGATGACATTCGCTGTCCAGTCGATACATTAGTCAGCACGTACCGAAATAATTCAATCTTGGTCCATGTACCGGAATGCTCGAGATGGTGACAATGGTTGGCAATTCTTAGACACAAGAACTTTATGAACGAATAATATTTGCATTTTTTGTCATTAATGGTCCACAGCAAAGGTAACTAAATAAGTCAACAAGTATAACATGACTCGCGGGTCAAGCGTGCGACGTTAATAAAATGCTAAGAAAGAGGCAAAGATAATTCGCTCTAATTATACTTGATCTATATTTCGCGGATTGTGCGTGCACTGCACAATGAATCCACTGCTAGTGGTCGAAATTCTATGACAATTTACTAAAAGTAAATAAAATTATTCGGGCAATAACATCCACAATCACGGTTGCTCCATTGGCCATTAAGTGGAAAGTCAGAGAGTAGATTTGATCGCAGGCATGCCATTCTGTCTTCAAAACTCGACTGGGTTTCCATTATGCAACGCAGGCTGTTTTTCCGCCGTGGAGATTCCCTTTGTTCCCTTCCCGACCTGTCACTCTGATGGATGAGAATGCTCTTTTTTGGGTTGGGCACGGAGGGACAGAGTCACAGAATTGATTGCTACGTTCACTCTCTCGGAAATTGAACCACGATAAAAAAAAATAACCAACCAAGGAACCCATGAGATATTCATACTCCAAAATTACCAAAGAGCGTACATACTACATTGGGAAGTGCTTTCTTTTATGCCATGAATCGATATTTTCATAGCAAGTCCATTTTGCCTAAAAATTTCAGTTTCCTGAGAACACGCAAAACCAAAATTGCGAGGCAAAATAGACTTGCCCTGAAAATGTCCTTTATCTAACCACCTTCATTAAATTCTTAGTACAAAAGCCACGTTCCGGACTCTTCATCCACTTCCTTGGGATTAAATTAGATACGGATTAGGAGTCAGGGTTTTGTCTTTGGTTCCGTGCATCCAAATAGCATACACCGTTAACACGGAGCAATACACGTGCGTCTACAGCATGGCCTCCATTTCTTCTGAACCTCATGGGCTAATTTTTCATGAGTCTTTGCTTATTTCTGTCAGAACAGCATTGCGTAGATCATAGGCTAAGTTAAATGGTGTTCCAACCTTTGACCTGCAAAGCTCTTCACGTGGGTCAGAGTGACTCACAGCCTACTACTACTACTATTAACCTTTGCGTACCCCGTTTAACCCTAACCTCGAACCCCCTGATTCCTTCCATCGCAAATGTAACTGAATAAAGATACGTTTTGTAAGGAATCAGTCCACTTGACCTTTCAACTTGTATTAATCCGCAGTAAATAGATGGAGCTACACGACCCCCAACAAAGTGCATCCCATATTGCAAACCTTGACACAACATCTTGTCAGCATTCACAGAGGCAGGTACGGATACAACAGAAGGGTGGCCTCTCGTCATGTGACGGGTAATAAATGTTCACACAATAAATTGAATAGCGGATTTGATATTGAAGGGAAGGACGTGCGATGATTGTTCCATCCGCATCCATTCCATCCATTATGGAATGGACAAGGGATTATATCGCAGAATAGGAAGAGTGTGATAAGGGTGTGTTGCAAACGCACGCCATGCAATGAACATTATTATGTTTATTTAGCATTACGTGGCACATTATGGATGAAGAATGGGATGTGATCAACGGAGTCTATTCATAACTGACGATGAATGAGTGAATCAAAATGAGCTTCCATTTTTTAACCTACAATTCCAAACAGCCTTTAATTTCATCCACGACGTGAGGAGAAAGTGAGAGAATGACTGGTCAATTGTTCATGATACAAGGACTTGCCTACTCTTCCTTATTCTTGTCCTCTTCATAGATAGGAATAACGCTCCATTATTTAAGCACACGGGAAGTGCTCATCAACCCCTATTCTTAGAATATATCCTTAACCATGAAACTTCCGGATGACTGACTCAGTTCATTTTGGCCTGGCTCATGGGTTTTGAACGTTCGCGCGGGTTTATCTGTATTGTGGAACCAAGTTAACAGCATTTCCTCAGAATTTAACTTATATCGAAATCAGCAATTTTTTCCAGTGAAGCAGTCCGAGTTAATTCTGGAGTTCAGTTCGTTTACGATGAGTATGTAGTCATCGTGACGGGTGGTTTCAATTCCGACTTGATTTACACACAAGGATTCCATTCCAAGAGTCTCCCAATTGGAAGCAACGATTTTGGACTTGGATGCAATGGAAGTGACTGGATAGGATGAGGTCAAATGGAATGATTTGTAGAGAGCTCTCCAGCACATCCGTTCAGCCCACATCCAGCATGTCACCCTCGCCCCTTGGAGTGTGAAGACCTCCGGGCAGATGAGAATGACCCCATGTACTCATCCTTTACAACCAATCCGATCCGTCAACCCAACATGTCGCAACTTTTAATAAAGTCATTCCACCACACACCGGGTGGTCCAGAAATCAAGGTCTCCTTTGGGAAGTACGTTCTGAGAAAGCCCCGTTCTCAAAACATATGCCTCTGACTCCCCCCATCTACGACCGGGATTCAGCCCATGAAATTTGGAACTATAATTCCAAATTCACTTACTAGTAGTCCCCAGTTAAATTTTGGGGATTCGATCTGCTTCTGATCCTGCTAGTAACTTTGCATTCTCATGTCATTGTGGCAAAAGTGGATTAGTCATTGCAATGGGGGGTGTGGATGGGACGACGAAACAATGAACCAATTTGTCTGTTGATGAGGGCGTGTCTGATCAAAGACACGCAACTCATGTTCTCCACTTGTCAACATTCATTCACTTGTCATTCATCTCCGTCACGAACATCACTTTCTGTCCCCTCATTTCCGCTACTGTCATCACAACTCAAAACTATACGTGTAAACACTCAAATGATTGTAGTTTTATAATTAAACAATCCCCTCTCAAAAATGTGTTTAGTTCCCAATGCATAGGCGACCTGGTAAGAAGAAAAATAGAGTGTACGGGAAAGGCAACGATGGCCTCAGTGAAAGTGCCATTAAAACTAATGAACAAACTTTTTTCAACACAACAAAAATAAATTAATTTCGGATTTGCCCCAAATTTTTCTCGTAACGAGGGCCCGTACTGACACTACAAATGGGAAGACTTCCCAAACACTAAAATA
Source organism: Protaphorura glebata (assembly GCA_034694305.1). NCBI lineage: Eukaryota > Metazoa > Arthropoda > Collembola > Poduromorpha > Onychiuridae > Protaphorura > Protaphorura glebata. The sequence continues at coordinate 5,184 of JAQFYE010004809.1, forward strand.
AGAGTGGGGATGAACTCCGTCCATCTTAACGTTATCTGTCCTGTTATTTGAGTCCTCAAGTCACGCTCCCTCCGAATCCTCCATCCCTTGAGATCAAATTAAATACAGATTAGAAGTCAAAGCACTCTCTCTATGTCTCCGCCGCAATCCGACAGGAGCTGAGACTTGGACAGAATTCCTTCATTGACTATCCGTCCTGTCTCCCAACAAACCACTCCAAAGGGATAATCTGATTCATCACTTCACACGGACCACAACGGAGAGTGGTGGAGATTGGATTAGATTCCATTCAATGGAAGTGAGGGAGACAATCTAATTGAGTGTGCAGGTAATCTGATTTGGTGTTAAAATGGAAAGTGTGAAGTGAGAAAAGTAGGGTCATACATCCTCATTCTTGTTGGATAGGATAGGACGTAGGTTAGTTGATAGAGCTGAGAAGGAGTGACGGGACATGGATTCATATTCCAATGATTTGGCGGAATTTGATTGAATGTAGACTCGGAGACTGCAGCCCCGGGTTCGGAATTACCCCATATAGCAGGAAACCTCGTCAAATGTTACTCGTTCCTTGGGAAGCGGAATTGGGGACAAATTGCTATAGATGGAAGCCCACTCTAGATGTTCTCTTCCACACCCAATCCTAGGACTTGATTAGCTGTCGGAATTAGCTCCCGTCCATTTGTGTTGATTAGATTTCGACCGTTAGGGGAGAGTGGGACTCAGGACACAATCCAATCACAATTTGTTACTCATTCACTTTCATTAACGGGGACTGAGGGGACGGAACAATTGTCCGGTGGCTGGAAAGAGGTCCGGAATTTTGCAATTTCTGATTTGGGCTTTTGGCACACAAGTCGAGTGTGCCCGACGTCCCCATCCAATTCAAACATGAGCTCCTCTGTCTTCATCAGCTTTTCTTTTCAACGGAATACGAATCCAGTCAGGAAAATAATCAAAATTTTTAAGGGAATCGGAATCGGAATCCGAATTGGTATTTATTTATTTTTTCCAGATTCCGATTTAAACTCGTCACGGTTCAATCATTTCAATTGAACGATGGTGCGGGAAGCCTTGAATTAGTTCGATCCGTTCAGTTCTGCCCAGGCCAACGCTGACGAGTCAAAAGTCAGCGTCCGATTCTTGAATGAATCTTGAATCGGATGCTTCCATAAAACATTGAAATGAGCTGAGAGTTGTTTGGCAGAGAGGGAAATGACAGATGAGTGAGGAATCGTGTGAGGAAGAATCGCCCACAAGGGTCCCATTCTACACACACGTCTTTTCAGTCGCGGAGAGGAAATTTGAATATAAATGGCTGTTTTTCCAATGCCCATGAATTCCCATTAACTGTCTGCATCTGACAAGGAACCTCGACCCCCATTCCAACATTGTGATTCAAACGTTATGGAGAGATAATGGAAATCGGGTTCGGAGGGATTGGATCTGTATACATACATTGTTTGGAATAGGGTCTTTATACATAAATGAATTGGATCCCATCTGAGAAAAGAAAGAAGAAAGCCGAGTTGACGTAGGATGGAATCCTCCGACATAACATGTATCCATCGACTGCCATGTGTACTCGGTGCATTCCATTCTGGGCATTCCATTTCATCATGGAATCCAATGTCTCAGAATGGCTTTTCCTAAACGATTACAAGGAGAACGACCCCTCATTTCATTCCTTTGGAAATTCATTTGAGACTGACTGAGTGTGTCAAGGAGATGGGGTGAAATTGGCTTTTCTTATCGCTTTCATTTTGTTTACAAGAGGCTGTGAAGTCAGAATCGGAGTGCTTCCTCCGCAGAGGCCTTAAAACACAGCCCAGGAATGAGTGTCTGGAGAGACATTCTCACCCAGGATGATGAGAAGAGAGTCGAGTCAAGTACGTGGAGTGGAGATCCTCTTCTCCAATAGTGTTTTCCGTCCGCAAAAGTATTTTCGCACTTTCTTCAGTTGGATGCCAGGCCACCGGTTTCCTTATACATTTTGCGCAATTATTGTGCACAATATTTTATAAAATGTAGGGAGGAAAAGTGACTCACGTTGTGGAAAAACCAGAAGCTCGGGTGGATCGTACTTGTGAGTACTTTGACTACTACTCCACACAATTACATGTCCCTTCCATGGATATTTTGAGTGAGGATGGAATGGTGTAAGACGAGAGCGTGATCCGGTTCTTTGCACACCCTCTCGCAACATGAATTCTTGGAACGCACTAGATGTCTCAGGCGGACGATGAGCAGCAAACCGGGAGGGTGGAATCAAAAGAATTTCTATTTGGACTGAACGTGAACTGATGTCTTTTAAACGATAGTATTTAATGGTCAATAGGTTTAACGGTATTCAAGGACATTTTTTAATATTTATTTACTGGTAAGCTTTCGATTACGCTCTGTAATCTTCTTCAGACCGACAATTTTACAGTATTTTTGTCGATTGATAATATTTAAGTTGGAACTGAAATGCAAGACGGTTCTAGTAGTCCATATTTTACCTAACCTCAAGTAAGCAGCTGACCCCGTTCAGGGTCAACTGTTTGAGTTGACCTTGAGCAAGAACTGGCTACTTTGTTATGAGAAATTGAATGACACACTGCAATACAGCTTGGATATACTTTATATTCCTATGTTTGACTCTGGGGTTATTTGTTCAGTAAATAAAGTTGTAAATATCATCCAACAGTGTCTCCCGGATAAGACAATCAGTTTCCGAATTTTGAATGCAACGGGTTTATCACTCTAACAAAAAAACAAACAAACAACAAACAAACTTTCATCCGGGAGATTAAACAATTGCGTAGTTTCACTGCAATAACAGAGAGCCCAACTTACTGCCCAGTTTTGCATCAATGGACATATCCGGTCAACGAACAAAATACTCAAGAACGCTAGAATTGAGTCAGTAGCCTTTGGAGGAGAGATATACACATTTCGAAAAATTGCAGTGTTTAGCTATCTAGCTATACAGCTGTAAGCACTCTATACTGCGTCTTACGATGGTTTATTGCATTTCAGAGTACCTCAGTTTTCATCCCATTTCCTACCTCTCCTCTCACTCCTTTCACCCTTTACAACAAAGTAAACTAAAACATAATGGGATTTTGGCTCTCGTGGATTGACATTCCAATTTCAACTAAATGTAATAGGAGGTTGAGAATTGGACGTTTTATGGGCTTTAATCTTGTAAATGTAACTCATTCCGTGTCATTTGAAATAGACCAAAGTCCAAGACGTTGGATTGGAGTAAGCAGTAAAGAGATTAAACGCCATGACATGGACCATTTCGAAATTGCTAAAGTCCACTCATTCAAGTTCGTTTCGGTGAAAGTGACTTCCCGGGACTATGTCGGTTGTTGTTCTGGCCTTTGGTCCCTCACCTGCTCAGCATAAAATATTTAACGTACCAACCATTAGACCCTACCTCAGACCTGGTCAGCTGACCTCTCAGAGATCGCGTTTGAGTTTTGCCGACTGACATATCATTCTTAGCGGGATACCAAGTGAATTCCAGAAAATCGGACTCTTTTGATCTTTGACCTCTGATCTGTTACATAAAATTCGAACTTTGACTTGGTGGTGCGGCGTTAACTGGATGGATGTCAATTTCGTCTTGGTTGTCATACCGGAACAAATCGAAGAAGGGAGAATTGGAATAGACAATAGAGTCAAGAGCATCCGTCCCTGTGAAGGACGGATGCTAGCAATAATATAAGTATGAAAATGACGGACCTCGTTCATCCTTTATAAAATTGAGCATAAAATCAAATGACTGACGGAGGAGAAATGAGCCATGACATGTTGATGGACTTTCATTCTCGTATATTCAAAAAGGACTAGGAATTCATTCAATTTTAGACAGCAAACATTCAATCGAACAGGAAATCAGATTTCCCACTTTCTTTATAGAATTTGCGACTTGTGGTCCTTGAGTCAAAGAACGAATGGAATAATAGGATGAACGAAGAAATAAGTGGGTGATTTGAGTTTTATTCAGATCGGTTCTTCCATGTCTCTTGTCATTTTCTCACTCAAGTCTTCGGAGTCCTAGGTTTTGTACGAATAGAAGGAGAAACTCTGCTACTATGTGTATTATCCACGCATCAAAGTGGAGTCAAAGAAATGAGTTTGATGAAATGAAGGGAGAATGGGAATGAGGAGGAGCAAGCAGTGGACGTAGTTCTTATACAACTCTTATTTCAAGGGAAAGTCACGTCAAGTCAGAAGAATTATAGCAAGAGACACGACTATTCTATCCTTAGATGCGACTGTCACAACTTATTCAACTCCATGGGTTGAATAGATGGATTTCCAGCCATTCCATTCACGGCTCCGATTCCACGATTCTATCCAACATTTCCAAACCGAACTCACAAGGGAAATTGGCACTCTGTCCTGTCACATGAGATATTGTCCAAACCATGAGAAGGAAAGCAGTTCCTCAGTTAAATGCATTAAACATCGGAGTGTCCATCAAACGTCAGCATTATTTTCACAAAGGCAAAGCTCGAGTAAACTCTCATTATATTTCCAGGGTGAGCGGGAAGTACACAAAAGTTTATCTGACTCAGCGGATTTCGGCACAAACTCCAAGTGTGTGGGGGACTCTGGCTCGAGAATATTTCAATGGATGTTTCATTGACAGCCTTGATTGCAAGAGAACGTAAGGACTAACAGCTTACATTCGTCATAGCGGAAATAAGATATTTTTCACTATTTACAATTCCAGTTACAATCGGCTCATACTAAAATGTTGATGGATATAACATGAGGTACTCGGACGACTCTTTATGTCTTCGCCGGATGGATGTCTTTATTAACGGTGTGATCTCCAGCCCAGAGAATATTACCTCAGACCAAATAACTGAGGAGAGATAGAGCTTAATTGTAGAAGGCCTGACTCGTTACGTCATTATGAGTAATATTGCTCCGTTGATTGGACCCAAGGGAACACTTTGTTTGAGTGTTGTATACTTTCCAACACCAACCATATATGCCAGAGTGCCATGGGTGGAATATTGTGTGCGACATTGCACTAAAGAGAGGGACCGGGAGATACACATGTCTCTCACTCCCATAAAGACAACAGGACTTTGCCGAAATCCGCTCATTCAAATCATGATCAAAATCCGTCCGCCCTTCCCTTTCGGCATCCAGTTAGGTTTCAGTATTTCATTTCCTTTGTATTATCGCCAGTACACTTAACTAATAAATATTCCACGTTCAAGTTGACTACTTTTTCGGTATCAGCAAGAAATTATATTGATTTACGAGATGTTAGTGGGATGACCATAGCTGGGACACTCACGTGGGAAGCACCTGAGGTGTAACATTTTGATTTCCCCCAAATCGGTTTTGTTCAAAAGCCTTACCCCAAAATCTAATACTCAAAATCCGAATTAAAAAGTTTAAATTTTTGAAAAAAAGTGCAAGAAGGAGACTTTGTTTTTAGGATTTTAGTATGGGATATCACATGGAAATTTCCCCCAAATCTGATTTGAAGACGGACTTTCTTTTTCAAAAATTTAGATAAAGATAGTAAATATTGGTCCTCCGGTGCTAGGAAAGGGTGATTGGATTGAATGTGAACCCTCACCCTCATTCATTTGTTCCCTGTACGCGGTGTAAGTGTCATCCTTTCCTTTTCTCTGAACAAAGTGCACTTGTGTGGACACAGTGCTTACGTCACTCCGGATCATTCCACTTCCGCGGATTTACTCTTTTCGGGTGTCAGACACAGACAACTCACAAACAGACGCCCTTCAGTTCAGTCAACCGTGAATGCGGTTCCAAGACCCGCTCCCAACAAGTAATTCCGATAATAGACAAAAAAGCGGAAATGTTTCGTGGAACCGCAGCTTTCCAATCGTCCGCTTCTGCTTTGTCTTTTCGTATTTCCCCTTTCCTCCAGTCCTTCATCCCCTTATCTTCTTTCCTTTTTGCACAAACAAATACATGTTTTTCTACATTACATATTTAGATGCAACTACCATGGAGGGTCATAGCATCGCCGATTTCATTTTCTTCACATTATGTTTGAATGTAATTTCTACCCGAATTGTGGAAGACAATATCTGAAGGGATTTGACCAAAAATATACTTGGGATGATTACCATCCGTGTTTCATGTATGTATGTGAAGAGTGCTAAACGAAGTTATTCCGTTTCTTCAGTTTGCCGATTTATACGAGAAATATGTACTGTGAATTCATTGAATCTGGAAATTTGTAATTAAAATGATGCGTTGTAGGCAATTTGTGACCTTCTTCATATTCACATGACTAAGTTAACACGGTTGATGGTCCTTAATCCTTTACACTCGTCATGTTTTCCACGAATTATCTGGTCAGATGAAATCCTCTGGAAATAAGTACTGTGCAATAGTGGTTAATATAGGAATCCGTCGTGAGTTTGCTCTCATTCCTCTCTTCTATTCTCTTGGCGTGTGGATGGGAAAGAAAAATAATGGGAATGGATGTCCGTATAAGTTCCTCCCTCCTCAGCCATGACTACAAAAAGAAGGAATTCATTCCACTGTCACTCATCCGATCCCACTCGTCATTATCTTGTCACAGAAACGTCACTCCACAACTTCAACCCATTTTTTAGTCTTTTTTTGCTATTTAAATTAACTCGATTCTGTCTTCTCCGAACCTTCCATACCTTCAAATATGAATTCCACCGACAATGCGTCCAGTCCGATCCCTTTCAGATGGCTGCCCAAATCATAGGATTATCGCCATGCAGAATTAACGAGTAAAGAGCTACGAGTTCAGTTCAGTCTTCGCAAGAAAGCTAAGCCATTTCCTCATTTTACCATTCACTAAATTGCGCTAACTGCCAATCCACAGGGTGGTCCACTCCACGTCCTCCTACACCGTTGTTGTAGAGAATATTGCAGAGGATCTTAGCTGTTCCACTCTATGATTAATTCAATGCTTATCCATCAAAACTACAATAATTACAAAACCACGGATTCTAATAAAAAAAACTCGGTCAGCGGAATTTATTGCATTATGTTGAGCATTTGGAATTTGATTGGATCAATCAACGAATTCGCACGGGTAATAGATGGGTTCATACCAATGTCTCATGTTCCCTTCATGCAATACCAGCGTTTGAGACAAACTATGGAATTAGTGGATCGATCATGATAAGTTGTGTGGCTTCTAAATTGGGGAGATGTTGCTGATTATATTGGAAGGTAAGTAGTATGCATGCCTAACATTTAGTACAAAATGGCGGTCCGAGGGGGTTGAACTCACGGGGGTCGTCCTAGGGGGTTAGGAGATCGACCATTGGGGGCCGGGAGGAGGGGAGGGAGGTGGAAAAATGATGGACGACCAAATCGATGAGGGAGACAGGGTGGTTCACAATAAATCAATACAGGGTGGCTCAAAAAGAATCGATAATGCGCGAGGGACGACAGACTTTGGATCTAGAATCGACAGACTTGGAACATGTGACGACAGACTTTGGAACGAAGGACTACAGCTGGGGGAACTTGGGATTCAAAAAATTAACTAATTAATTAAATGCGTTAATTATAATTAAATGAATAGAGATAGATTCGCTTACGGAGAGTAGATGTGTCGACTGCTGCGGATGGTAGAATACTGAACATTGAATCAGAGTGTAAGCGTAT
>JAQFYE010004810.1:0-12825 GCA_034694305.1 Protaphorura glebata
GTTGCATCTGCATGAACGTATTTAATAAATGCCCCAGTGTCGAAAGCGCGGGGAAAACTGTTAATTCGAAATCGCGGAATTCTCAGAGTTAAAGCGGACACGTGTGTTTTTATAAAAACTAGTTCAGTTCAGTTCAAGTTCTTCTTTCTTCAATAATTGAAGAACTTTGACTTTGAAACAATTGTTTCAAAGTCAAAAAAATATTTTCAAATAGTATTGGTATACTGATGACTGATGACTGACTACTGACTGAACCGTGCCATGGAGGAGGAACAGTTGGAATATGGGGAGAGGTTGACCTCTCCGGAGTGTCCGGTGACTTCGGTGGACAATGATGAATTCAAAGCACTATTCAAGTTTTTTAAGTCCTGCTACGACTACAAGCAATTGATAGAACAAGGAGTGGGTGAAATGAGAGCTTTTGAGATCTAGAAATGAAAAAATGCAACGCGAATTTTTTTATCGGCTGTAGGGAGTTTTCCTGATTGTCGATTTCTTCCTTTCATGGTATATCCTAATCCTACATACCAGTGACTGGGAAGTTTCGGTTCTTACATTATCGGCACTGGAAGTCTCCCGGCAGTTTGAAAGTAATTGGGCCTCCGGAAAGTCCGAATAGAATTTACTTCATACTTTACGCAACAAGACCAACATGACACCTAAACACTGACTGAATTATGACATTAATAACGAATTCTCTGACTCTGCCATTGCAACTTTGACCCATATTCGTAGAAATCTGTCCGTTTAGTCTACCAAGTATGGAAGTATGTTATACTTGTTACCTGTGATCCGAAAAATGCTATTTTCTTATTGTTTGCGAAGTTATCGTATTTCGCACACCCCCTCAAAGAATTCGCGTTGCAGAAATCAAATGTATGCTCATTTCCATCGTCATGCAAGCCTCCGTCAGATATTTCAGTAATAAATGCAAACGAAATTGAGACTCCTTTTCCTGTAATACTCGAGCCAGGAATTGGAACTCTGCCGGACCAGAACTTATTCGGCCTGAAGCCGAAATCATCATGGAAGATTTCAAAGTTCAAATTCCCAGAAGGTTTGAAAGAAACATTGCTGTTTTCCTCAGAGCGTCAAGCTTTTCTAGTTATACATAGTTTCATCCATTGACATTGATATTCTTCCCAGGATTGGTGTTCATTCGAAATCCTTTCACCGCTGAAGGACAACGTTATTGGATATCAACGTGCTTGAGAGAATACGTAAAGCCACCACATGTCACTAATATTTCAAATTTGGAAAAGAGAAATTGTTCGGGGAAGAAAGGCAGGCGTATCGGTATCACCTCTGACGACGAATTCTACAAGAAATTACGTTGGGTTACCTTTGGTTATCATCATAATTGGGACACAAAGGTAAGCCATTGCTAATGCTAGGTCCTTTACAATAAGATTTAATTACTTCATAACAGACAAGAAGACTCAGAGTCAGAGAACTCTCTATTAATGCCATAATATCGACAAACTCAATAGTGTACAGATTTCATTTTATAGTACGCAAGCTCAATAGTTTATACCAGTTAAACCTCTGAAGAACGCGAAGTTTCAACTGTAGGCTCTCCATTTTAATTGTTACTAATTTTTGTTTTTAGGTGTACTCAGAAGATAACAAATGTGACTTTCCTCAAGATCTGTACGATCTGACGCGGTACATTGCAACTGTACTTGGATTTCAGGACTTTCGGGCGGAAGCTGCGATTGTGAACTATTACAATTTCGATTCTACATTATCTGGTCATCAAGATCGCTCTGAAGAAAATCTTGAGGCGCCCTTATTTTCAATAAGGTAAACCCTTATGCTCATCACAAGGAACCTGTAGTTATGGTGTACAGAACCGAGAACTCGCAATACATCAAAGGGGGAAAGGATTGCGAGATAAATCGAAATCCATTCTCATGTAATTACCAAAGTGACGGAGTGACGGACTCCAGAGCAGTTCAGTTTAAGGAGGTTTTCGGTGTGTAGAGAATTGGCTGTGCAAGGCCTTTGTGCAGAAGGGACTCCTAATTTGTTTTACTATTGTTGTGCTTCCTGTCTAGCTTCGGTCAGTCAGCAGTATTCTTAATTGGAGGAGAGACAAAGGATATTCGACCTGCGGCAGTTCATCTTCAAAGTGGTGACGTTGTTGTGATGTCAGGGAAGAGTAGATTGTCCTACCACGGTGTTCCGAAAATTATAAAATCGGAAGAAAGGCCATGGCTTGAAGCTAAACTCAAGTCACAGTCCCCTGTTATTTCAACCCTTGATGAGCCAGACTCAAAAAAGTCAAGAATGGAAACGCAGGAAAAAGCTATTTCAGACGGTAATGTGGCAGATGTCGGAGAGAATTTATCAAGTTGGGAAGATTTTTTGGAAGACTACGCAGGACGTTGTAGAATAAATCTGAATGTACGTCAAAAGCTGTGATTGATTGGGGTTATTGTATGCAAATTAGGTGCTAAGTTTGTTTTCAGTGTTGAACTGAATTTTAATAAATTGACAATTTTTGATTTTTAACCCTATTTGTGTGTCTGAATTGTTAATAATGCAAACTCAGTTGAACTCACCGATCTCGGCCCAATCTCGAGGGATCCTATTCCAGGAAAATCTCGTAAAAGCTTACAGCAACACACTTAACCACCCAAATGAAAATGAGGCAATAATATATCCAGTAAGCGATTATATATATAGTAAATTTAATTCTGCTCGAGTAGGCTAAGATGTGATTATCAGTCAGAGCGAGAGCACTCACACTTACACGCAATTAAAAATGTATAGGTTTATCTTAGAAATGACTTTTGTCTTCAAGTAAAATGCACACATGCGCTTGTCGCAGGTGAAAATCGTTTTGACAGACTTAATCTAAAGAAAGGAATCCATCAACACTAAAAACCGTTCATTGTCGTAGTCCATAGTACAACATAATGTCTCCCAAGTACCTACGAGTCTTTCCATTTTTCTTCAGCATCCTTTTTAAATTCGGGTTCCAATTGAGATCTGAAACCGCCGAGCACATTCGAAGTGGCTTCTGCAACAAGGATAATTGGTCTGACAACTGTTGGCGGAATTTGCCTAAGAACTCCACCGACTGCTCCAGATACACCTTTCTGTTCATGTTCCTTACTTGCAACCCTCACAATAGTCTTTGCCGTATCACCCAAGCCCTGAAAAGAAATGAATGCAGTGTTTATGTTAATCGCGACGTGTGGAGCTCAAGGTGGCATTAGGTCTTATGGATAAAGCCCAATATCTCCTCCATACAAGAAAAATTAGAATTAAATTGAAAAATCACCTCCTTCACAACATGGTACGCGTTCGACATTCCCTCCCGAATATCACTGGGCTGGGCGTAACGCTTTTTCTTGTATGAAGACTGTCTTCTTTGCTGTTGGACACTTGGACCAGGCGATACCATGTCGTAAGTAAATTCAGCAGCACCCTGTAAATTTTTCAAGATATTCTTCCGGTAACGTCAAGTAAGCGTGAAAAATATTAGCTACCTTACCTGAATTGTCTGCACGAGTCGGTTTGTTAGCTCCAATGCTGCCATTGCAGCAGATGTTGAAAATGCATTTGCTCCACGCTGAAAGAAATAGAAATGCAGAAGAAATCGTTAGTAATGAATGAAAAGAAGTGTTTAGAAATAAACTAAAAAAAAATGATGTTAAAACTATTGAATTAAAAATCCTCCCGTCTGTTCTATTCATTGAGCATTCATTTTTTTCGAACGCAGAAAACAATGGCTTGTTTCTCCTACATTTCTCCTTGTTCAAAATTCAAACATTATTTTGGCGCGGCTTTCAAACCTTGGCATTATGTCGTCTTTGTCAACAGACTGTCTTTATTGTTTTCAATAATTAATTATAAAAATGGCAGGCCGAATAAATGTTAATCAGTTTGCGAACTCTGTTCAACAACGAGTGCAACCGAATCAAGCTCCACCGATTCCAGCTTTAAGCAATGTGTGGGAGTGGATTGACGATGGAACACCAATTTTTCAAAATCAAGAGACACGCATGTTAATGTTTTGAAAATTAAATTCCTAGTTGAATCAATAATTTATAGTACTCATTACTCATAATTTATTGCTTATTCATTTATAGCAAATGTCAGACATCTTTCCGACTCTATGTTTCAAAGCTACTTTGACACATACAGTCATACAGTCATACAGACAGACAACATATCAGTACAACACAGTTAGTTTCACAGGGAGTCTGTAAATTGTAAAAATACTTACTTATACTAAAAGATAATTAAAATTAATTTAAAACATACCTGAAGACCTTTGGCAATTCTGCCGTCCTTCTGATACTGCTCAATGGGCAACCAGAATAAGTCCCGCATGCCTTGAACTGAACAAAAATCATCATCAGAATTGCACGGAAACAACAGGGGAAAAAATCCTAAACAATTTTCCTTACACAATTGTACAAAACTGTACATCGGACCCACTCCGCCGATTAAATTAGGTAGTTGATTTTTCTTGATGTCATTGGTCAACTCGACAATAATGAAGGCCAAGAGTTTTTCCAAGCCCAAAATTCTGTAGTAATTTTAAGGATTATGACGTTAAACCATTAAGCTGAGAAGAAATATACGAAGAAGCGAGATTTTTAAAATTGTACCCGTGGCGGTGATTAATCCTTCTTAGTTCAACTTCTAAATGGTTGATTTGGGCCAATCCCATTAAAATTCCAGCGAGAGGGCCGTGAGTCATATCCACTCTCTTACCGCAGTAGTCTAGACGAATTGGCACCTCCGGAGAAAATATCACTTGCCTAGAATTTCATGCGTTTGTCATAAAAATTAGAAAAAAAATCAAATCACCGGTTGCACTAATCAAGTTCTGTTGAGGAACGAGTGTCAAACTAAAATGCACAACTGAAGTACTTAAAACTTAAGGTATTACACTACCTAAAATAAACTGGTCCTTGTGGCTTGGTGGAATCTATTGAAGGGTCTCTGGAACAAGTTGACACATTGTCATCAGGCACAGCAGAATCGTCGAAAAACAGTAGATTTGACGTGTCCACATTTTCATCTTGATTCTGTTCCTCGCCTTCATTCATGGTCACAGTCATTACGGGCAGAGATTCCGCAGATGGGGTGTGAATAGGGGGTTTCATAACTCCATCATTGTCTACAGATAATTTTCATAAAATTATGACATAATATGATATCTGCCGTCGGAATGTCGAAATGTACTCACCATCGGTTTCAGGTTTGGGTGAGATTTCATTGTAAAATTGGTACAAAAATAGTAATGCATCTTGGTCAATATTTAGGCGGATGGGGAGTAAGGATATCTTTAGGCAACATTCTTCAATTCCTAATTGCGGATCAGGTCTCAGATGGGCAGCTTTTACGATCACCTGTAAAAAAATTCCATCAAAATCATGGGGGTACGAGGAGTAATCGATAATTCTACGGATGTGCTTACCATGTGCGCATGAGACTGTTTGGGTTTGGTTGGTGACGTATACAAATACAGCATTTTGTTAAATTGGGATGATTCAAGTCTGTCTCGGATTTCAACGTTGGTGATCACTAAAACCTGTCGTGACGCCTGTTCCGTGTACTCGGGGTAAACTTCGTGGTTGAATTTAATCTAAATAATTGTTTGCAAGATAATACCATTTTCTGAAAAAATTATCTGGGTGACAATTGCATTAATAATTATTACAATTATACAATACAGTTTTACAATTAAAGTAAAATTCCAATGCAATCGCCAAAAAAGTACGACAAGTAATAAGTACGCACCTTAACCAAATGTAATTCAACACATGTATCATTTTTCCTTCCCTTTCCACAGTAATTATGTGAATTGTCCATCCCCCTCCGTCGTGATTGTGGGCTCTCCGAAGCTTCCCATGCATTCTGTAAATATTATAGATCGGATGATCGGAAACGTAAGATTTGTGTCCCCACGAAAAGTATAATTTTATCACAATTTGTGCTCGCACTTCAAAAACCTTGGTCTTGGAAAACATAGCAGCAGAATTCAAAGCATCTATCCCAATATCGACTTGCTCATTTTGATCGTACATATTCATATCAAGGCTGTTAGAGGAACCATGAAGGTCTCTAAACACGAAATTAAAATTTTACAAAAAGACAACCATTATGATTTATTTAAGATCTCGAGAATTCTAAAGAAAAATGTCTTCCTTACGTTTCGGGCTCAGAAGGATATTTCAAAGGAGTAGTTTTGCTGTTGGACTGCTTCGAATTCCAAGAAACACCAAAATCATTACCACCATACAAATGCCAAACAAGACTCATATCTTGCAGTGTGTATCGCGTTACAGGCATCGGATAGTGTCTAGGAGGTTTTAAGAGATCCGCTCGGCCAAGTGGCGCAGCGAAATAATTTTCAATCATACGAATTGGCTCATCGATCAACACGCGTGCTTCCGGTTCTCCACTTTTTGACTAGTTAAAAAATAACCAATTAAACGAGAAAGAAGTTTAAAATACGAAGAGTACACGTGACTCGATTTATTCCTTACCAGAATACCGACTCCAGGATCGTTCTCTAAAATACAAAATTCTTCATCATCTTCATCACTTAAATTAATATCAACCGGTAATCCATCCGCACTCTGCATTATTGGCTCGTAATAATGTCTAGATGCTGAATTGGAACGTGATGTGTCAAAGTCGGATTGTACGGGATCAAATTTCAATTCAACCGTTGTCTTGGATTTCGAGGATTTTGCTTGTCGACCTGAACCAGTCACACATTTTGATGAATCTTCCATAGCTGAAATAAAAATAATAAAACGCCAATTAATACCCTCTTTCGATATAAATGTGGTCAAAAAGGTTTACCTTCAGCGACCAAATCGTTTACATGTTCTGTCTGAGACTGCGACATTCTCCTTTCCTTGTCAACAAGACTAAATTCACTTGTGTCAATGAGCGCTGGTTCACTTACAGATTCCCTAACAGGCGAGAATGCTGCTCCTTTGTCGTCAGGTATTAGACTTGCCGCATCGTTAGCGTCAAGTAAATCTCCATAATTCGCATAGTACATTATCAAATTAAACAGGGCCTTGCATGAATCGCTGCAAGTTCGAACATGAAGGACGTTGTTTGAAGCCTTGAGCTCAATACTTGGTAATTCATTGTTTCTGCTTTGACTCCGTCTCAAACACATTTCAAAAAAATCCATGGCCATGACGGACACGTAATCATTTCGCAAATCATTTGATGATGTTTTGGGTGATATGAAGAAATTTGCATCCTCAGACATAAATCGGATAACTTTAGTATTTGTTTGAGCTGAGATGTTACTAGAAATACTGAATGCTTGAACTGTAAGAATGCTTCTTAACGGCAAGTTCAATGGTCTGAAAGTAAATATATATATTATATGGACTATATATATTATATCAGAAATTAAAACATTCAATTTTAGCTTCAAAGTGACCGTTTGCAGAAACGCGTGATCCGATATTCTTGAGATATCGCTCGTTCGGAAGTCCGTGCTTTTCAGATTAAAAACGTACTAAACTAAAATTAAATTTAGTCGGTACGTGATGGGCTGAAGAGAAATGATGTGAAACCTTACTGACGTAGAACAATGTATTTTACCGCAACAATAAATGTACATCAAGTGCCTTAATATTAATATAATTGCTCTTGCCAGTGGTCGACGCCTTGCTATTTGCCCTTTGCAGTAATTTTAAACTAAATTTGTTAAGCTTGACCTTCAGGTCGCCTATCGATAATATTTGTTTTGAAACCAGACTTCCAACGAGCGACGTCACGAGAAAATAGGAAAAGATGTAACGCCTTGGCGTTACCCAGGTTTGTGGGACCAAAACTTTCTGGAACAGTATACTTACGAGTAATCTATGGCACAATTCCATAAATGCAGATGAAGTTCGGTTAAAACTGAGGAAGGTGTGTAGCCAGAAATGAGCGTGTCAGTCACATCAAAGAAATCAATGACTTGACTCAACCAGGATCGATTCGGCAAACTGACACGATGATCCAATGTTCCATTCTTAATACTAACAGCCAATTTGAAAGTTTTGACGTTCTTCTCGGGTTCACGATCAATTTTTATCGCAACTGCAAGCATGTCCGCACTATCACAACTCAGAGAATCGGACGACGATTTCAGAAGGACTCCTACTTCACTTGGATAAATGATCCGCTTCAAATGTTTCCCAAATCTTGGCACATCAATGTCAACGCTCAAAAGTTCTATGTAGTAAAAATTCAAGTTAATTGACTATAAAACTCATTCTCATTGGCAGTAATGTTAAAAACACTAACCAGAATGATAAAATTCCGCCTTGTTTGTATGCACACACACATAACCCAAATTTCTGTTTCCTTTAAACCCGGACACCACAAATAGAGTCCCTTGTTCAACTTTTAGAGTCACTTGACCGCGTTGTTCTGGGACCACGCTGCCAGCTTGGTTCTTCAGAGTAAACATTTATTAGTTTATAATTATTTACTGCGCCCTATGTGCAGTCAGCACCTACATCGAACTCAGGCACACATGTTCGATCGTAGGGGTTTGACAAATGAAATATTATTACTGAATCATAACTTTATATAACGTGATTAAAGAATTAATTTTGTAATTAACTGTAAATGGAGTAAAGAACGAGCACGTTCCTTTATTCACGACGATGTTGACGGTAACATCACTTTGCCCTTTCCCCAAATTGTTTTTTTCTCGCCTAGATGGAGATTTTGTAGACTGGTTTGGAGTATAGAAGGATGAAATCTCTTCTTCTTCAGATTCCGAATCTAGGGATACCGATAGTACTTTTTCGGATACCATTTATCAGGATAACTTGGAAATTAGGAAAAGAACTTACCCCCCGTACCGGTATTGCCTCCTGCACTGGTAGGTACAAAACTACGAAATGCAGTTGGTGTTTTCTTGAATTGACGAGGAGCTCCAGATTCCCAGAGAAGTAAATCATTGCCGAATCTAAGCGGTCGTAGTAGAAATATTTTTAAGAAATCAGACATCCCAGCCATGACTCTACCAACATTTTTCAAACCTGTTATAAATCTCCTGGAAAAAGTGTTTGGATGGTAAGGACACACTCAGAGAACGTAAATTCATTTCCACCTTGTAAATTGTATCTCTTGAAGCTGCCTCAGCAAATTCACCCATTTCAGCTTTGTCTCCAGGAATTACACTTTCATCTAAAATATTTGATAGCATAAGATTTCCGACGGCGAAAGTACATAAAGCTTGAGTTTACTTATATAAATTACTATTTATACTGTCGTCTTCATTTTCTGACTCAAGACTTTCGTGTACTATGCGTCTCGAGCTAAACACAGAAGGTCCTTGTGAATTTGAACCGATAACAGAATCCAAAGAGTCCTGCTCTTCAGAGCATTCTTTACCTTCTTCAACAGGCTCAGCGGCCTTCTCGGGGTAAAGAGAAACAACGACCCTGTATAATTCCAAACCGAATGAAAATATTTTAGCACACATAGCTGTGATGTAGAGAGAGGTGCAAATTTCAGACATTGTTGTTTCAATTCAAACCTTGGCCAATCAAATCCACGAGTTTTTATTGACATGCATTCCGCTTCAGAATCATAGGAACAGGCCTCAGCAAATAAAACCTTAGTTTCTCCTTCGTTCTCCTAAGAATTCCAGAGAATATTTTGAATGTACAATAAATTCACATTGAAAAAAAATAAGCCATAATCCAATAAATTGTTGACTGGCAATGACATAAAGAAAGACAGATTAAATTCTTTCTTGACAGAACATACGACATACTGACGAAGCGATCGAAATTTAGAATGACAAATGAGGGACGACTTCTTAAACGACTTTTTTCTGGTATCGGTTTCCGAATTGCTTTAGGCAATTTAATTGTAAATTCCTACTCAAGTCTGGACAAAATTGAGCTCCGCTTACTTTGTAATAAAGCTGAGCTTCTTTACATCTGAAATCCAATTCCACCTTTTCTGAGTTTGAATTCAAAACGGTAGAGAATGTGAATTCCTCAGCTTGAAGTATGACAGAGTCGTGCCTAACGTTCCGAATCCATGCAGGGAGTCTATCCAAGTCATTCGCTGCTCTGCAGTCCGGAATTGGAAACCTGGTAAGAGCGAAAGTTTAGTACAAATTCAAAATTTATTACCTGTTCATGTGATATCTGATTCTATACTGACCGAAAATTAATCGAGAAATTTGGCGAAAATACTTTCAGTAATATGGTGCTCTGCCCCCGGTTCAATGAATATCGATCGTTCTAGAATAGGACATAGAAAAGAACATAAATTGAACCCGACCACCGCTGGAAAATATTCAAACAAATTGAATTACCTCATAATTATCAGCAGAATTCGTGTAGAAGTGTAACTGAGGATTTAAGAGTGAGTTGATTCTACTGATGATCGAGATGTCTAATTCCGAAGAACCAGGTTGCATATTAATTCTAAAGTTCAAGAAATAAAATAATTTGGTTTAGTCCTCGTAGAGTAGACTCATAATATGCAAAATATAAGGTGAGTTGTTCTAGTTGAATGCTTACTTTAACGTAGTCTTGGTCGTAGGATTCCTTGAGCGGTATGTTTTATGTTTGAAATCTATTCGGATAGATTCTGACGAATATTGTCCAAAGTTATCCGTAAAGCTGAGAAGCTGAAAAATAAAAATAATTTGTTGTACATTCTCTGATGACAATAAATCCTAACAGCATTAATTCCTAAGACAAACCTTAGTGTAACTAAGGAATGGCGTTCCTCCATTTACATGCTCCATACAGCACTCAATCAAATCACAGAATCCCAGAGATAAATGTCCAGCAGTTACAGGTATGCCATCAGACACACTCATTATTCCTTCAACTTTCAATGGAGCTCCAATCAGACTGCATATACGAGAGAATACAAAATATAAAAAATTTCCTGCTGACCCGAGAGACTACTGAGAAATAAAGAGAGTAAAATGAGTCTTACCGAGTATGACTCAAGTTACACACAGAATTCAATTTATCACGTGTACTGTCCATATCTTTCTTCCCAGAAACGGCTGTTCCGCTTAAACCTAGACCTCGAAAGAAGGAATCAGATCGTGTCTTCATTTTCTCAACGCTTGACTGTTCCACAGCTGTTGAAGTTGACAGAGTGAGAATGTCTTCGTGAAGGAGAACTATTATTGTGCTTGCGAATGACAATGTAAATTGTGTCATTTCCACCCCTATTTGTAATGACATTCCTATTGCAAAAAGATCAATCAAAAATAAGCAAGCAATCGTTCTTACATGAATTTCTCCGTAATGAAAATACCTTTCGATAGCTTTGGCGAGAGTGGCGAACAAAACATGCTCGGTGGGACAGCAGTCGAGGATATACTATCCGAAACTGATTGATGCATAGACGAAGAACCTGATATTGTTGAATTATTCATCATAGTGGAATGCACGCTATTAAAATTTGTTCCAGACTTTGTTCTCTCCATCGGCAAAAACTCTTCATCGCTCTCATCTGAAAGAGTAGTACAGAAGCGGAGAGTTTGGATTTTCTTAATACATTCAAGAACAAACAGCCACTCGATTAACTCGATGGTTCACTCACCTATATTTGACCATCCTTGGTTCTGTTGCAGGCCTTGAAGACCGATTCCGCCTGGTTTAAGCTGTTCCTGCAATTCTTCTTCCACTCGTCTAAAATCAAATGTGTCCATCAACGTCTCCCTCTGCTTTCCAGCGGCCAAGCCATCCCTATGTGGTTCAAATTTCTTTTACTAACATGACATGCTCAGCCTTTAACTCTCTTCTCTGCCCAACTGGCACGAGATAGTCTTTTTAAAAAATCTCACAAAGCATACATTGTACTCGAATCCGGATTTAACAGCTCATTTATTAGTTTCATAAGTATATGGGCCTGGATCGGGGAAAGAAAAGCGACCAGGGATCCAAACTTGCAGTCAATGGAAATCTAAAACAATCGTTTAACATGTACTTTCCACATATTTAAATTTTAAAACTTTATTATTCCTATCAAGGTTCAGCGTACCTGAGGACCACCGATGGACTCATCTTTCTTGATTCTAAGCTTTACCGTATGAGAACCATTAAATCTTGCAATTCGAATAAGGTTATCGTCACCGTCATCTTCATGGTAGGACTTAGCACCCTAAGTCCAATAAAGAGAATAACTATAAATATCTATCGACCTTCATTACTGTCTCTAGTACACTTACGTCAAATTCATCTCTAAATTCCCCTGCCTTGTAAATATCACTAAAACATTCAATTCCTTCCAGTGTAATTTTCTTTTCAGAAAATGGAGCCGTGGTTTTCCTTTGGTTGTCACGATCTTCGGTACTTAATTCATCAGAATATTTCCACCTGTATTCATAAAGTATTCGAATTTAACTAAATTTCCCTCAACGCCCACTACATGATTAAACCGGACAACTAATACTGGTTACATACATAACTCTGTCCTCTTAAAAAAGAAAGAAATTTCTGTTAGCTCACTGTCTGATATGGAACTCTGCAGCTACGCCAACTCCATCTCCGGTTTGCATAGGTTCGACTCGTACGATGGAATCCCTGCAGCTCATTTTTACTCGCGATAACACTAAAATTATAAGTGTAAATTTTGGATATAATTTCCCCTTGACAAGCATGCTGACTGGTGAGTAATTCTCGTACCTGCTTCAATGGCTTGTGCACAATGTTCAACTCCAGACATGGGATTGTCAGCTTCAAGACTTGCTAATTCTTTTTCAACATCAGAGTCTGAAGTCTTCAGACAATCTTCTGCCAATTGCATACTGGATGCCATACTTGTCCACATAGATTCCAACATCGA
>JAQFYE010004811.1:0-12823 GCA_034694305.1 Protaphorura glebata
TTGAACCTTACAGTAGTACGTAATGTGTCCAGTTATGAAAATAAGACATGAAGTAATTTACATTTGATGTATAATTATGTCATAACTTTTGACACGGAAATAAATCGCATTCTATTCTATTCTATTCTATTCTCTAACGAGACCCATAAAAATTTCGTCCGTCATTAAAACGCGTCTTCCCATACCATAACGGAGGCCTACGCAGTTGATCTACAATTTAGAAAAAAATGCAAATTATTCTTAGCAGCGAAATCCCTGTTAAATCCCCAGACACAAGTCCAATGGACTTTTCTCATTCGGACTTCTGAAACAATGGCTTTGGGAAAGAAAGGCGACGAATCTAGACGCCATTTGGAAGAAGTTTACACTGGTGTTTCAACTTCCGCGAATATTTTGGCCCACAAGACTGAATAAAAAAAATCTGCAAAAAATCTCACATGTCCCAATTTGTCCAAGGATACCGTCGTATTTTTTTCAATATTCTCTGACTTAAACTGCGCGAGATATAGGCGCTCGTAAACTGTTCTTTAACAACTGGGCCACACTGTAATAGTGGAAAAGAATTAAGTGGAAAAAGCATACTGAACAAACAAGGTTAGAAATTAGAATCTTCAACATAGCGAGCAGCAAGGCTTGCTACTGGATGGACCATTTCAAAGATCACTATAGATTGAGTTGAGCTTAAGATTGGACTGTGAGGACTCATATTGTATTCATTGTAATTTTCACCAGTTAATAGTTTTTGAAACCGCCTCGATCTCGTGGACTTTAAACCTTTAAGACCTATGGCATGTACCCTATGTGTTTCAAAATCCGAGTTTACATTCCGTACAAGAAACGTTTGGTAGATAGTGGTGAGGAAGGTTGAATTTATTTTTTACAAATGCATGCATAGTACTGAATTCTTCAGTACTATTAGCTTCGTAGTATATTAAGTCCATTTGGCAAGTACCTGCACATTTACAATTCAAAATTCTCTCAGATTCTCAAATAAAAATCTTCAATATGAGAGGAGAAATGTGGATAAAACCTTGTAGTAGCAATATAGCTGTACATATGTATTCTTGATGCGGAAGATTCTGCCTTATAATCATGTAGATTTTCTTCTCTACTGCTCTCGAGAAGCAGACTGCACACATTTATCATTTATTCGATAACAAAGAGTTGCCACAAGTTGCATTTGCAAGTAGCTTGAGTATATGAACAGAATATATGTATGTGTACGAATCACGTATGTGTGCGTACAAAATGGAGTCGTTCTTTCTTGAACAGATGTGCATAGTTGTCGTTAAGTATGCTAAATATTGCGAAAACAGACGAGTCTTCACAAGGAAACTTGCAATTGTCGAAAAGTAACTGCTGGAAATCGTAAAAGCTGCGGCAGTGAAAACAGCAAACTCTATTCCCCACTCGGCACACTTGGGACTTCTGAAGAGCACAAAACTGGCCTTATAAACTTTCGACTATCATTTAATGTGCCATCTCATTAAATGAATGGCTATTACTTTATATGAACTGCTACTATTAATCTGCCACTATAAATTCGACCAACTCCTATTATTTCTCAAGAACTCTCCCTCCCACCACTACCACTACGTACATTCCATCCACGTTACTTTGAGTGGTTTTCTTTAATTGTGTCGTCATCTCATCAGCTTCACTAACTTAAGAAAATATTAGACTGAGAGAATCGTGTGATGATTCGAATTACTAGAACATCAGTGCGTGCATACAACTAATTGTCCTTTTCATAATTAGTTCAGAAGCTAAGCACATGAATGCATTGTGTAAATTCGCTAAACCGGGCTAATTAATACTAAACGGGTGACCTACTATAAAATGTTTCACACAGCCGCGTACTCTTTTCTCTTTCCCTTATTCCTTTCAACGGAAGCAATAACTATAGACGACTTTGGATGATAGTTTTCTAGGCATAATTAAGCCTTAAATGTCCAGTTTACACAGAAATTCTATTCGGATGTGAATTTAAAATTACGCTAAAATATTCAGAATTAGTCATTCCATCTGCCCTGATCACCAATATGAGGATTTCAACGACCGAGGAGGTCCACCTTCATCAATTGTTGATACATTCCCGCGATATTTCCCTGGGATTCTGGATTGATCTTTCAAATTCATGTAACCGAGCCATTTAATTTGACTTGACTTCAACCATTTCAAATGGAACCAATTTTACGCGAGGAGTTTTATTTTGTAGTTATCCGAGTCAAGGCTATATTTTACGATATATACTGTTACTTCAGAAGCTAACTAGGAAGACCAATATATTTCACTGACTGATTGCTCTATTAGGAGTGCTCAAATCCGAGTTTGTTTTGAAAATTGCGTTTTATTGCTTTCTGCAAATTCAAATGTCTTGTAGAGTTTTCTAATTTAATGTATTATTTAGTTTGTTTATTTTACCAATTGATCGGTAATACTATTACTGCCTGCTCATGTAAAATATAATAACTAATTTGTGAGATCAAGTGATCAAGTGATCAAGATCAAGCCTAGTTTGTTTGGTTTGTTTAAGGCAATTAGCTTATCTCTTGTCTCATTAACTATAATTCATCATCCTCACACTGAAGTTTTAAAATATAATCCTTTATTCCTTTAACGTAACGTTAATAATTCCTTTAACGTTAGTGATTATTGTTAAATTGATTGTGATTTTTCTCCTCTAAGCTTTTAGTTTTAAGGGCAATCGACCTTATCAACTATATAGTCCGTTTCCTTGAGGACTTTGGAATTGACAGCAGTGTAGTCAATGTATATATGCTCAAATTGCGTTGTCCAGAATGCTTGAAGGAACTGTTTGTTGACATTCCTAAGCACAGTCAGACAAGGAGTAATACTACTGGCAAATCGAATCTGAGTGCTCTGATCCAGGAAGGGATACCTTGGGGATAGACGTGGGCAATTTTGGTTTCCGGTGGAATTTTCTATAACTCCAAATTATCCCCAGGTTTCAGCAGTCGAGACTAATTCCCAAATGACGGAAGTCCTGAGAGCGGAATATGTATATATATATATATTTCTGAATCTATAACATAATTTTAGGACTAATGTGAGGGATAAATTCTGTAAACCTCGAAGTATTATCTTTGATTTTTTTAATAAAGAAAATTCTCTTCAACATACATATTATAGTAAATCAAGGACTTTTACGCCATACGCCGATAGTAAAATTGAATGAGTTGATTTCGGTTTTCATTTTATCCAGAAGGTTCAGTCAGCAAAAGCACGACCCTGAAACTCGAAATGGCGAACGTGAGTGCAAGTCGTGAATCGGAATGTCATGTAATGTTAAACATGAAAGTGTGAATGTTTCTACTTAGGTTTTGTAATAATAATATCCGGTGTGATGGTATTTCACCCTTCGAAAAACAAAATGTGCCCTTCTCAAGTTTCTCCACGTGCGAGTTCACTGACTGACTGGGTTCGACTTCACGGTGCTTACGGATATTTCGTCGTTCCCGAGGAAACTTTAGGCAGGGATCTTTAATAATCTTCTTGGTTCAAGTGCGTCGAGTACGTAGTCTAGTCCTAGTCTACATAGTACATAGACCATGACTTGGCTCAACGGCAAATTCCGTCATGAATTTTCTCTCAAAAATCTTGTGTCAAATCCAGAGTCATTCCCAATGGATTGAAACGGTGACTGAGGGTTTAATCGAATAATACAATAAAACTTCAAAATATGTCCTGCTTTCTTTTTGCACATTTACCATACGAGAAATATTTAAAGAAGGCTAGCCAAGTTGTCTCTGGAGCCATAAATTCTTTTAAAAAAATAAAAAAGTTAAACATGACATAAAAACTTCTACGCTGGCTATGGTTGTAATACTTACTGGAAACGAAAATATATCCACTGTACCATTCCAATTTACAAAATATCATACTTTCTCGGGTTCTATACTTATATATTTTTGGAAGATGTGGCAATATTATAGAAAACGGGCTTAGAACACACGGATAGCTATGCGGATAGCGTGATAAGTTATAATTCTCAAAGGATTCCGTTAAGTAAGTACTTGCACTGTGAAAGAGAATCAATTTCAATTTCAAAGCAATATCAAATGTCAAGAGCACTTCGGTTTCTAATATTGAATTCTTTCTACTCCAGTTCCCCAGTTGGAATTCATTTTCACCCAAAGAACTTCTGTGCACTAACCTTAGATTCCTTATCGAATATTATTATCAGAATTTAAATCCTTGCCAACATGGCTCCACGGTATGTGTGGAATCCTTTTACTTTCTCATCTTCTATTTCATAAGTCTATCTGCATAGTAGAGTGCCATGAAATTAGGAATTCTGTCCTCTTAGCTCGATAATGCTCTTATGGTATAAAATATTGATCTTCGCTTTCCCGACAACAACAGAATTCTATAGAGCTTTATGACAAAGACAGAGAGAAACTCCTGGTGATACTACCATTCTTGACCTGAATAAAAACATTAAGACATGTCTGCTATTAGTGCTATTGCAACGGCCTAAGAACTAAATAGAAACAGTTAAATTAAACTATAGTAAGTCATGTGCGCTCGGTTGAAGTAACTTCTTCCACGAATTCCAAAAATAATAATTGTGCGCTGTATTATTGACTTTCAATATTTAATTTATTTCGTAATCGTAAAGATCGGATATTTTATCGGACGGACACCAATAAGTCACAGTCAGAGAATTCTTTATTAATATCATAATGTTCCATTATCCAACCAAACAGTTCAGTATAATAACTAAATTGATTTCCATTGGGTGTAGCATTATTCCGACAAAAAAGCACGCTGTTCTGAACAAATTAAGTGGTAAAATTAGTTTATCTTATACTGTATTTGAGCCATTTGGAACGAATAGTCATGCATAATAGAAATTTCAAATGAGCTATCGTCTTACCTGAGGGAAGATTCGATTGGTATAAATCGTTTAAAAACAAATTTGTGTTTGAAGTCCGATATCCTTAACGGTTGCATCTGCGGATTAGACTCGACCGAGTTTTTATTCGCATTTGTAGTAGTTAATCTTTTCATGGAAAGGTAGACGTATGCCGGGGCTACGTAGTGTTCAAGGCCGGCTATAGGTCTGTTCCTCTATCGAACTGACTTCCATACATCCGAATGTTACCTACATTCAGGGTTGGGTTCTAATAGTGTAGCCCGAAGCCATTGACATATAAATTGATTATGATGATAAATATACATAATACATAACCAAACAGCCAACCAAAATTACTAACCAGGTATTTGTAGTGAACCTAACATTAGTTCTCTTTAAATCTGTAATAGAACTTTCAAAGATATTCCGGATTCATGGGGAAATTCAACCGAATAATGGAGTTATAAGCCCTGGTCAATAATGCTTACTGAGTATTCTGCAATAATTTTTGTCAAACGAATCGTAGAAGTAAAATATTAGTAGGTTACCATATTCCCCATTAGATTTAATTAAGGACTCGACACACAATTTGTTCATTCATTTGTTAGTAACGCATAGGAACTGATAACAAAGTTAGAAACCACTTAGCATTGAGTTGCATTCAAGTCCCTACTCTCCCTACTAAGTGGAACGAACTATTTGTCCCCTCACCTCTTTTTAGAAGTTGAAAGTGAAGGAAAAGTAATAATCCGTGAGTCGTTAGAGCACTTTTAACATGTTAGTTTGCAGTGAAAAGGAAAGAGTCATTAGAGAACTATTTCCATTCAGGTCGCTCCAGGACCACCAGAAGCTCTTTCATCTTAATTGTCGTGCCAAACATTATTCGCTGGTTTAATGCTACCCCGACTTCATATACATCATCACCTCTCTGTGTTGTTCGGAGTTATGTGAAGGTAGTAGTAGTCAAGTCAGTCGATTATCGATTTGAGTTTGGAAGAAGTCTATTAAAGAGATGGATAACCAGGCCAGACATTTGTCTATGGTTTTGGTTGGATTGCCGAGAACATTTTCAGATATCAAAGGGTGTTAGTTGTAATCGGATTCTGGGCTTAATTACCAGCAGGGAGTGACTTCTCTAAGCAACGGTGAAGATAAGGGATTAATATATTCAAACACTGCTGAAGGAGATCTTGTTGACTAGTAATACGCTTGAGGAAAAGAAAATTCATGCTCGCGCGAATAAGGAACGAATCAATGTTTCTAACTTTAGACTATTTGTTGTTTGGCCAGCGGAAAGGATATTATCTCGAGTTGAAAACTTTTATTCAATTACTACTGTAATTTCAATGACTTAGGAGTTTCATATATGTAAGCATTGCATCAGTCCGTAGTAGCACAATGAATTACGTAGACAACCAGTTACTGTAGGGGATTGATCCCTCGAAGCAACAGCGAAAGGTGAATGCCTTGAAGAGATGATTTCTCCATTGGCGCATTTCGATACTAACCAGGGATGTCAGGCTAAATGGCAAATTAACCCATTCTCCCAGATAAACGCGGACGTATTTATGCCATACTTTTATCATTAATTGTTAGTGAGTGCTATTTTTAACTCTTGTTTACTATGTAACTTAATAATTTGTTCGGTTATGAATTTAGAGGCAATAGACAATCCCACAAGGGATTGAAAGGGGTTGGGATTCTTCAATCTTTCACTACTGATCGATCATGCATTCCTTTTTTTTCTACATTGAATCCGTGTATAAATTACTTACAAGGTGCAGGATTCAATCTTTATTCACTTGGCCATTTCGTCTGCGACAAGCAAGGGTAGAATGGTTGTGGGTAGTAAACAAGAGAATCGACAACTTTCTAGACTGGTTGGAAACGAATTCTGTCCAACTGAAATCAAACGCATCTGCTCTATGTAATGAATTTCTCCCTTTGTAAAAATCCAATCAGCTGGAACGAATTGGAAAGCGGTGCGGCCCACAGAAAACATCCAACCCAACAAAATCATATTGGGATCGGAAAACGCTTTCACAAGAGTGTATGCTCAGTTCGTAAAATGTTAACTAAATTACGCTGGCCTTGCCATGAGGTGACCAAGAAAAATCATCAGACTAACCGAACCTGAACTCCTTTACACTCAAATGATAAAACTGAAACCAGAGTCGAGTGGTATGTTTTATCCAGTTTGGATTATAAACGGACGTATGAATCTTAAATTTGACTAGATTGAATTGAATATGTATGTAGTTCATTTATTTTATTTGTGTACGTAAATGACTATGCCTGTACAGGTTGAAGGATGAAGGATATGAACTACTAGACCAAAAGAAAAGCCTCATGTGCAAAATCCATCACACCCAAATTGGACAAAGGAAGTTATCATAAATTTAGAATTCTGAGACTGTTTCATTCTCCAGTTTTCCACTAACTCGTCCTCTTTCTCTTCTCAAAGCCACACAAGCTTCGCTCACTGACTGCACACACACAACATATCTATTTTCTTATGGATTTGAAAATGAAATAATTCTTATCACGTTCACCCCGTTTCATATCCTATCCTATTTGACTCAACTCATCCGATCATCCCTTTTCTCAGACTGACTGACTATAACCCTTTTCATGAATTCCACACTCTTTGCATACATTACACTTTACATTCAAACTCAAACTCAAACTCAAATGCAATGCAATGTAAAGTATCCAACATCTCAAGGAGATTCTGTTTCGTTCCTTTCACTTTTATTCCTCTAGTTTCGTACATTTATAACCTTAAACCTTCACCTCTTCTTCTTGAAATGTGAAATGTATACTACTGGAGTAATGTATACTACTGCACTTACGTGCATCTCACAACTGTGTGCTAATACTAATGCTAATATATATTCAGCTGTCTCATCTTGAGCACAGAACAGAAGAAGCCTTTAGACTGTATTCCCTGTGTCCTGAGTCCTGGTCTGAGTCAAAGCCAACTCTAAAATCCGCAGATCTCAACATTATAATATATTGCGTGTGTTCTTCTTCTCAACTTCTTCTAACTCTATGCTTTTCATGGCTTTCAATGTAAAATGTACAGATGCTTGCTTGCTCTCCGCATTTCATTACATTGCTTTCCCCCTGT
This sequence comes from Protaphorura glebata, assembly GCA_034694305.1. Classification (NCBI taxonomy): domain Eukaryota; kingdom Metazoa; phylum Arthropoda; class Collembola; order Poduromorpha; family Onychiuridae; genus Protaphorura; species Protaphorura glebata. The sequence continues at coordinate 8,010 of JAQFYE010004811.1, forward strand.
TCAAACTAACTTTCTCTTTCGCGTCTCACAACTTCTTCTGTGTATATTCCGAATGCTCCGAATAACACGGACCGGTACCAACAACTACAGCACAGCACCATTTTAATGAGGATATTCATTATTTATAGGGATTCAATTTACTGTGCACAAACTTTAAATTCATTAGATGACATTTCCAAAACCTAATTGCTTTCAACAACCCAAAACCACTTCAAACTGAAGTCAACAAACCATTTCATTTGAAAACCCAAATAAGCCTATGCCTTCCTTTGATATGTATTTCATACGTCCAAGAGCAGTTTGAAGTTTTAAGGTTTCTTATTACTTTGAGTTTGAGCTATGTAGAAGGGGGCAATTGGTACAGTAATTGGCCTATGAAATTAAATAAAAATTTAGGCTGAACAAAATGGAATACATAAAACGACTTTTTCAAGTATTGATTCTGGGAAAACCTGGATTGGTTAACATGAGTTGAGCAAGATTCATTTGTGTATTGCCAATAAATGTATGAACTAATATACTCATAGATGCGGTAAGCCATAGCACTATAATTATGATCACAATGTAAAACTCACCACCAGACCAGACCTTAAGACAAGCGGCGGAAAACTTCGCGAGAGCGCGGAACTAATCATACTTTATGCACTATACCTTAATATTTCAAAAAAAAAGAAACGAAGTTTACGAATGTTTGAGTTTTTCCGCACTCGTCATTGGTTGGTTGAGAGTTAAATCAACTGACAAAGATACACGTGATAATTGATTGATTGATTGATTGATTCAAACTTATTTCCATGGTAGAGGCACGTAACACATACCAATAACAAATCATTACAACGAGTTAGAGATATCACTGTTCTTTTCAGAGTCAGATCATGCTAATACTACATATAAGGTCAAAAAGTTGGAGATAAAAAGTACGAGGAAGGTTCAATTTTAGCATATTTTGACAAAATAATAATTAATATACATACAATGTTAAAGAAATCAAATCAGTACGCAATACAATTTGTGCACAATACGATTTGTCATGTGCATCAACAGTGCTATTAAGGGAATATACTAATGAAATAGAAATTCGAACACGTATAAATCATTGAAATGTTGTTAAAATTATTACCGACAATTATTTTACCCTGGCAGTTTTATTCTTTTTTTTCATTATTTCGTGTGCCCAATTATGAAAACAAGGGGTGCAGTGATCGTATTGATGAATACAAAATAGACCTCATTCTAATTTTAAATTACAACCGACAAACATGAAATAAACAGACAAAAATAAAAAAGTACTTGATGCTCTTTAAATTCCGACTCCATACACCACTAAGGAGTTCAAAATCATGCATAAATTTACAGTTTCCCTTCTTTTACCGCCTCCTCTCGTTCCTAGATTTTTTGGTAACTTTGACTCAGAAACTTGTTTCTTTGGCTTATACTATTTGCCATGTTAGTCAACAATATTTATGCTTCGTGGAACAAGATAAAAGAAGTGACATGACAAGCCGAAGCACTTGGGAACTGAGCGAGGAGCGAGACTACTATGACGACGACGGGTTCCTAGTCATAGTCAACGATGACGATGACGATAACCACGGTACGTACTCTCCACTACATATACCCTGTCACTTTGTTCCGTAAAGATACTAGAATTGCGATGGTAATAGTTGTGTAGTAGTAGGCGTAGTGGTAGAACTACTCAAATTAGTATTTGTGCTTTGTAAGTAAAGTGTGTAGTACTAAATAGACAAAAACAAGAATTCAAAACTCCATAAGGACAAGATGTATTTCTTAAATATACTTACTTAGTTATGCAGTAAACCTTCACCCATTACTTAAGGCCCTCCTCGGCGGCAAAGAATAAGTTTCATTAAGTTGTACAATGTTGTAGTGCACAAGAAGGAAAGTCTATCTCTCCGTGAGTTCTATTTTCTTTCAAAAGAACCCACAGCTTGTCTCATATTTCTCTGTTGTGCCCTGCTCGTGCTACGTAGAAAGAGGAAAAAAAAGTTCTATTGAGAGAAAGCGCACTTTCTCCCTCCCTGAAATTCACGACAACGACTACTACTTTTGCATTTGCTTTTGCTTTTCATAACCGTCCGTCCAATCCTTTTGAGATTTTGATTGATACCACTCTCTTGAGACGTTTTTACGGAATACACATACTACGCCCATTTCCATCGGATATGTATGTAATAGCTAATGCATTGCATTGCATTGCTTTCTTTTCCTTTCCTTTACTTTCCCTCTCCATAACACACTGTGTACATAACAAATTCATCTCTGTCCACACTTTTGCCTTCCATGCAGGTATTCCCACATTGTAGCATCTCACAACTTTCTAGTTCAATCATTTAAAAAAAATCCCATGAACTTGTCCGGTGTGGTCCAATAGAATCATCGTATCCACTGTCCCGATTCCTTTGCCCGCCACAATTTATAAACGAACATACGGACATGTTTTTCCTTATATTTCTACTTTGTATATACGTACGCTAAGCGCACGTATTTAAGTAAAAGAGATTTCCTTGAATCCATAAAGTATTTATCAGTTTTTGTCCCAATGGCATTCTCCTGGCGAACATTCAAACTTTGATGAAAGCTCCATTCAAGGGCAGCCATTCATGCGTAACGAAAAAAGAAAAGATAGCCCAATCAATAACGAACTATGGCGCAGTTAACTGTACCCCTCCCTAGTTGGCCTGAGTTCTTCAGTAGCTAAGCGGAGTATCTCCTATTATTAATTTGAAATCATTTGGGTGGTTTTACAGTTTAAAAAGTTTGTATCTCAATTAGCCAAGCTACAGCACCAAAATTCGGTCAAAAACGCAAATAAAAATGATGGCGTATCAGTTTATTGACAAGTTTGATGGCGTGTCAGTCAGGATTGGTTGTGCATATCTAACGAGAGACATTATGCAAATGTAAAATTACCTGCCAATTTCAATTTGTATTACTCTAAGAGCGTTTGTCGTTATGAGTATCATTTCTTCGTTATCTGATGTCAGATTCACATTAATTCTCTCGATAAGGACCCACCCATGGGAAGTCGTGTTATGATTGAAATAAATAAATAAATTATCATTATCACGGTATCATTTTTATTACAAACTTAACTTTACATTCTAAAACGATCCGGCTTTGGGACCACAGGGTTCTGGCAACGGTAACTAAAATATTTAAGTCGCACCTCTCCTGCACCCCAAATTTTCCATCGTCTGTTTGAATTGTCCTCTATACAATTCTTGTAAGAGGTGATTGCGCATGGCTAACTTCTTACATTTGAGCTGCAAGTAAGAGTCACAAAATAATTCTACTGCAAATGGAGGTCAACGACCTTTTCAAATTTATATCAGGTTTACACAAATCATGGCAGCCTTGCTACCAAATGTAATCGACATCATAGTCGTGAGGGTCAGTAAACATGAATGTATGAAAGACAAGTAAACATAATTTTGGTCGTTGTAGGACTTTCAAATATATATAAAAGGTTATTTCCAAGTTTTAATAGAAAACTAAAACGTGAAAACTTCTCCAAGATAAGACGACGAACTAGAGAGGAGACTTACTACGGAAGGGACGACTGACAACTGAAGGTGAATGAGTATGCTATAGCAGTAGGAAGATAGGAGAATTCCAAGTCGCGTCAGGAACTCCCTTGAATTATTGAAATATGTGGATTTTTCGGTATCTCAGACTGTCGGGACAAGGCAGAAGATTCCATGGCATTTCAAACTTTTTCAAAGATGTAAAAGTTTGTCCTGGCATTTCCTCCTCCAGAAATATGGCGTGTCTCAACCCAGGTTAAACTTGTGACAGGTCTGGGGCCTGAGTAGTGCTGAGCTAGGCGGTTTCACTATTTTGCAGGTTTTAGAACGAATTTTTATGATGACTATAAGTCTGAAAAGGGAGAGAGTCCCAGAGCCTAATTTATTTTGAAGACAACTACTTCAACTATGTGCTACTCATCACATTCATCAATCGCAGCATTCTTGGTTCCGGAATATTGTCATTACTGATTATATTGACATAACCTAACTTAACGTGATCAAGTACAAAATATGAAAAGGAGTCAGTTATAGTGAACAAGTCAAAGCATTAATACGATATCATGGCATAATCGTTAAAACTTAACAGGTTACAAAGAACAATCCTTACGGATTATTTATTTTGCTGCACTATTTGGACAAATAATTAATTTATCTTTATAATTTTACAGTTCAAACAGTAATGTGTAGCCCTTGTAAGAGTAGTTCCGGGCAGAAGTCGAGACGGATTCCGTTGCAGACATTGTAACGAGTACGAAACCCTTGTTCACGTTCTTGGCTCCTGTGAATTCGGAAAAGTACTGATTACCTCCCGCCATCATCAAGTCGCTCCGCTATAGCCTCAGCTCTGATGATTACAGACTTGGCAGTTCATGAGGAAATACACTGTGTCAGTGACTCTGCGTCAAGGCGCCGAATTGATATAATAGCGTTTAATCCAGCCACAGAGACGGATTTATTATTGACCCTACGATAAGAATTGAAACTGGGAAATATCAAGTTCAAGAGATTAACTTGCTGAAGAAAAAAAATCTATGACCCCTGCATCCCCTACTATCTTGGAGTGAGTTATTAGCCCATGGACGCAGTCCTGTAAAGGGCTTATAAAATTGTCCTTTCTGTCTGTGCCGCGCTCCTCTCAGCTGACATATATGTGCGTTTATAATGACTGTTTTACACTAACAGAACACATTCGGACGCAGTCAGAATACCATATACCTTAGAGCAATTGTATTGCACAGTTGATGACTCTTCTTTGCATTGAGATAT
>JAQFYE010004812.1:0-12822 GCA_034694305.1 Protaphorura glebata
TTGCTGTCTGCGATTTGTATTATTCGTTCTGGAAACAAACATACGTAGACCCCGTGCTTAGCCATGTACCGTTTTGCGGCGCTCGCTATTTTCTAGGCATTTCTCGTCTATTACCTTAGAGCATAAACAGCAGAAAAGAGCACTTTTAGGAGTTAATCCTATGTCTTACATTAGAACGGACATACAGACGGACATACAGACGGACAGACTGGGTATCCGCAATAAGTCATTTACTCCGTATATTACGTCGCACGACTTAATAATGGAGTCGAAAGTCAAATGGAATTCAATAAAAATAAAACCAATGTTGTGTACGAGTGGATTAATTCCACTTCTTCAGAAGTTGACATTCTTGAAGAGAGTCGTCATTTTTGACAACAAGCCGTCTTATAACGGAGACCACCGATTCTCCGATTTATTAGTGATGAATCTGGGACCAATGATTGAATCCCTCCATTTTCACAGTGCTCCCTCTCGTTATGGAGAACCGTCATGGCTTGCAAAACTTGGATTTACAAACATTCCTGAAGATTCATTCAACACCCTCAAAAATAATTTCAGAAACCTAAAAGATTTACAGTTCCACCAATTGCATGGAATGTCGCTCAACGCTATTACAGATACTTTGACAACTTTTCTCAGTATTTGTCCTAATTTGGTCACTTTAACTCTTCCTAACATGTAAGTAAAAAATCTATGACTTGCAGGATTATGGTTTACAAGTAATGGCAGGCGTAGTCGGGCAGGTATTCTTATATTATCCCTTTCGCGAGGTGTATTTGCATCGGGTGCTTGATTCCTTTCGATTGACAATATCTGGTGATGTTGGCTACCAGTAAGAAAGACGGAAATCAATCCAATCCCTACACGTAGGAAGTAGGCCGCGAGGTCTGACCTTACCGTACGGCGTATGTCAATTAATGTGTATTTTTCTAGAGTTTTTTTTATCTCTAGTGAAAATACGCTCCTGGTTTGACCTTGACCAGGACCGACAAAAGTACTGGTCCTGACTCCTGACACTCAAACATTTAGAAACAGCGCGCATTCCTTATGGGAGATGATTGGCAATTGGAGTAGTCTGCAAAGTTTGTATGTTGTAGCATTAGATCTCCAGAACAACTTTTATGAAAGATCTACCCAGAAAGCGGCCTACAGGTAGTACATAAAAGGACACGGTCTTAACACAGTTTGTGACGCAATTCGTAGAATTCCGATGACGTTACAAAGTGCACTTGACCGGAGTATTTCTGGCGGTCTTAAACCTTAGACATTCCGCGGTGGAAACTTCACAAATGTTGTTCAATAAGTTGTCGTCAAGAACTATAACACGTAAAAAATACAGACAAATCCAACAACCAACGATTTCCATTAAGGATGCACGCTTTGGACCTTAAATTCGACACTGACCGTACAAACGAATATTTCGTTTTAAAATGCGAAAAAATAATTTTCGAAGAAAATGATAAGCTATGAACCCCGGGTTCCTTTCTCGAAGCTTCAGTGAAAATTTTTAGAAGAATCCATTTGAGGATGTCTTAGATAAATCGACCCGTGTCGATAAGTCTCGATTTACTGCCCATGCCTACAACAAGGGGACTCCAATGAGACTTTTCGAGACGGGTCGATTTATCTTCGACATCCACAAATGGATTCTTCCAAAATTTTCACTGAAACTCCGTGAAAGGAACCCGGAGGGAAGTTGCGTATCATTTTATTTTGAAATTAATTTGTCGAATTTTGAAACAAAATATTCGTTTGTACGGTCAGTGGTGAACTTAAGGTGCAGAGCGTGCACCTTTAAGGACTGTGCGGTGCCCTTTTTAGACGTTCAATCACACCGCCTATCTCTGGATTCAGCGTGGATGAATTGAATGCTTATTGGGATGAAGCTATACAACCGATCATCACTTATTTGGAAGAAATCGTATCCTCAGGTCGAAGAAACGTGTTGAAAACCATTGACTTTTGTTGTAAGCGTTCATGGATGGATTGGAAAACTTTCTTTTGTATGGTCCTTTTCAGATAACACCATCAACCTTAACTAAATTAACCCAGCTCTGTGAACATCTGGGAGTCAAACTACTTAGCGTGCATTCAATGGCGCTGCCATCTGCGCAAGGCTTGACGAATCTAGAAAAACTTCGTTTGGACAAATATATCGGGAGTTTACTGATTACGAAGGAGGCTGCTAATTATCCTAACCCGTTTCCCTATATCCCTTCAACTTCTCAAATTCACATTTTGAATCACGATGATAGACTTTCTGAGCTAGAGCTGCCGGGATCTTTGAATATCATTACAATGTGGATATCTGGAGTTAGTATACGACCAGATGGAACATGTATTCTGGATACTGTACGTCTGAGGTTAATCGAGTTGAGATTAGAAGGACCCTCGATACCCAAAATTGACCAGCTTCAACTTTCGACTAAATTTCCAAATCTAAGAATTCTTGCGATAAGTGAGTACAACGATAGTAGTCACCCGATTGCAATTGACAACTTGGTTCACGGATTACACCATTTGGAGGTTTTAGAATTGACTTCTTGCTTCGTCGAAAAAGATTTACATATTTCAAAGTTTATGGAATCAAAGAAGTCTATATTCAAAAGTAAGTTAGAAAATTAGTCAATTTTGGATCTCAGTTTATAATTACTCAGTACATGTGCAAAGATGAGGATATGATTCTTTGAACAAGGCAAGGTAATCGCTATTCGGTCCACGTGTCGATGTCGTGAGTCGTAAATGTAAAAGAGTTGCTCCCAAAATTAAATGTGTTCCTACTTGGGGTACCTTCCCTAGATCAAATGGAAATCTTGCTAATACACGATGATGGTTGGCCCTGGCCCTGACGTAACGTCATTTGTTTCATTTAATGATTATTGTATTTTTAAATTTCAGAATTAAAAACCCTCAGAATTCGTGATTGCAAGTGCCATCTCTCCTTCAATGTGGAAGATAGTGCTCTGCATGATTCCGACTCCGGAGTCGGAGTCGGAATCTACTTTCGGCTCCGATTCCGACTCCGACTCCGCCTTTTTCCGGAGTCGACTTCGACCGACTCTGATTCCATGTCCGGATTTTCCGGAGTCGACTCCGACCGATTCCGAGTCCGGATTTTCCGGAGTCGACAAAATCGATTCCGATTCCGGCTTTTACCGGAGTCGGGAATCGGCGATTCCGGAATCACATGATTCCGACTCCGACCAGGTCCGGAGTCGACTCCTTTGACATGCGCGCAGAAATGCAAATGCGTATGTCTGACTATGCTAATGTATGGATTTTTGGCTAGACAAAAAAATGCAAAAAAATGCAACACAACGTTTTTCTGTCTTTTCATTTGGGCATCTCATTTCATTCAAAACTACGGATCAGTTCAATGTGTTTTTACGGTAAATAATTTGAATTAAAAGTTAAATAAATTAGTGAAATGGATTGAGATGATTCTGAACTCCACAGTAATCAGGAGAATGTAGTCTTTCTTGACAGTAAAATGTTTGGAAACGTCGATGAAAAATAAAATCTTTGTTACTCAATTAGTATGTGCATTGCGGAATAGAACTATCGGAATAAATTCTGCGGTGTTTGAGATTTTTTTATATGATTCCGGAATCGACTCCGACGATTCCGATTCCGACTCCGGATTGTCGGGAGTCGATTCCGACCGATTCCGAATCCGGCCAAATCCGGGATCATGCGGAGCACTAGAAGAGTCCTTCGATACCTAACCCAGGAAATATATTTTGATGCTTACGTATTTTGATTAATTGCTTCAACGGACAAGACAGAAATCACTTCTCAATTCGGTCTGCCGTAATTTTAAACTGAAAAAAGTTATATACGAACTGATAGCATCAGTCGGACATATAGAGGGAGCGACTCGCAATAAATTTGATACCTATAATTACGTATAATAATAGGTACGGTATTTTCTGTGTCATTATTCATCACCATTATTGGGCGTGCTTTGAAGGTCATATAGTTCAAGATAGGAAGGAGGTATTAGCACACCTTACCCTATAAAATTGAATAAAAATTGTTGAGTAAAATGTAAAAATGATTTAAGGTGGGCGGGCCCTTGCATTTGCGTTCTATGATTTAGAGTAAACTACGACTAACTAACAAAAATGGTGCCGTCAGTTGGGTGAAACATGCGATTTTGAAGGAAACCATATCCACAAATCACCGGACAGACCGTTTTTTAATAGGGGATTCGACAGATTTTGTTGATCACCATTTAACCCATTAGAGGTGGTACGGCTACAAACTAATCGCTTTTTAGCATGGTTAGAATATTTTTTTGACGAAAGTATGATATGGTTGCATTGAATGAGTATGTCTGTGCAAGAATTGACAGCCACTATCTCCTGAAAATATCTCCAGCGTTTTAGTTCATAGTCACAAATTGAATAAAAAATTGGCCCATGCCAACTAATGTATTCGAGTTTGTTTACTATTCAAATTCAATTTTAAGGTGTCACTTAATTAAATACACCAAGGTTTTCCGGTCAATAATTATTTTATTTGACTTCGGTCCAGATTGAAATATTAAAGGAGTCTGGACAGTTCTTACGGCCGGTTGGGCTACGTTTGTCTAATTTTCAGGCTGTGGTTTATTTCTTCGTTATTTGGAGTACAAAAATCAAACTTGCCTTTTTGAATCATCTGAATTTTATGCCCAAGAAAGAAATTCTAAAATTTGACCTCAACTGCGCGCAGGTCAAATTAAATTAGATGTACTAAAACGCATTACGGAGATAGGACTGAGGTGGAAGTGAAAGGGATGAAGGATGTGCGGTAAGCAGTCACCCTGTAGAGCCTATTACATTACATTAGGGTTTCTAGGCCATTAGTTCCCTTCGTTCAATTTCTACGATTCAACTATTCCATTTGTTCATATACATATAGCTTGTCCTTCTCAGTAGTTCAAGAGTGATTCCAGTAATTGAAAATATCTTTAAAAAAATCCATTGTTATATGTAGCGTAAGCAAGACATTATGTGAATGTGTTGTCTGTCCGTCTGTCCGTCCGTCCGTCCGTCCGTCCGTCCACACTTTTCATGCAGTAAACGTTGACGGATTTGAACGAAGTTTTCAGGGTAGGTACACAAGGTCACAAGACACATCAAGTGTTAATATGGCCTTGCCAGGTGACCTCTAACCCAAGGTCACCAGAGGTCACATGTAGTAAATGTTGACTGGTTTCAACAAAATTGGCAGGGTAGTTACTGTGGATGCGTTTTGGGTATGGTTCGCGATGGACGTTCCCGCCAAAAAATCCCATTCACTTTACATTATGAGTGAGGCCAAAGTCGGGTTTCGGAAACCACAAATCATTCAAACGAACAGTACAAAAGGTCACATAAATCACCGAGTGTTAATATGACCTCGCCGGTGACCTTTGAGATCACCAGAGGTCACATGCAGTAAAGGTTACCGGATCTCAACGAAATTCACAGAGTAGGTACTCAAGGTCACAAGAAGCACCGAGTGTTAATATGACCTCGCCAGGTGACCTCTGAGGTCACGTGCAGTAAATGTTGACGGATTTCGACGAAATTTTCAGGGCAGGTACACAAGCTCACAATAATTACCAAGTGTTAATATGACCTCGCCAGGTGACCTCTGGCCCAGGTCACCAGAGGTCAAATTTTCAAAGTTGCTCAGAATGGTCTGAAACGCGCATAAAAGCAATGAAACGTTGGTGTCAGAGGGTGACCTTGACCAAGGTCACCAGACGTCAAATTTCAAAAGTTGCTCAGAATTGTTTGAAACGCGCAAAAATGCAATAAAAAGTGGCTGTCAGAGGTTGACCTCGACCCAGGTCACCAACTAGCTATCCAGCTATCCAGCTATCTAGCAATCTAAGCTGTCTATAGCAATCTAGCTGCCTAGCAATCTATGTCATGATTCGCAATACATATCTACTCGGTCCTTACGACCGTTTATTTGTAAATCAATATCCAGAAAGGATAATAATATTCCAAATGGAATCTGCAGACTGCAGAGAATAATACGAGGCCGAAATTTGTCTGCGTGTGTCAACCATCACATTGAACGGATGATGACACTGGGAGGTAGGTAGTAGTGTGTTTCACGAATTAGAACGACGCAGTCCTTGCATTGCTTCAGATGCAATGGAATAATGTGATACGAGGAATAAATAAATAAAACTAGTTCACTAGCTTTGAAATAGGAAACTTGATTTCGTTTGTTGTTGTTTATTATTTTGACACATTTTTAGATGTTATTAATATTGTGTTCAATTTGGTTCTTAATTCCTGGAAATATTAAGAGGGCACTAGTAGACCTGCTAGTGTAAGTCTCAACTGTTCGATTATTGTGACTGAGCAATCAATTTTCCCTGAGTGATGATCCTGAGTAAGAAATTGGCGGATTTCGTCACATCTGTTAAGAATGGTGTGATGATATAATGACCCCTCTTCAGGATAACGCCATCACAGTATTCTCGACTACTGTACGATTTCCCACTCCAAGTTACATCCGCCGCCGCCAATTTTCCTTTGCTGAAAAACTCTCTTGGAAATGGAAAATCCTTGACAATTGTCTCGTCTTTGATCCCATATAGACCGAAACGGACACGTGTCGGCTGGGTTTTACTGGACAGATCGTGTTCCATATCCAATACAGAAATTATGGTGAATTCGCCTTCATTTGCGTCAGAATCAATTTGTAAATGATATTGAGGTCCGCTTGCAACGTCCTCTAAAATAGGACAAACTCGAGTTCAAAAAATTAGCGGACCAAAGTGGGCTAATACGTTCCACTTAACCAAATTGGGGCATATTTGCCCACGTTTTGCTACACATTACTTATATATATGACGTTATAAATCTGTGCTTACCCCATCGAGGGAATTCCGCAGATTCCAAGCCTTTAAATCTGCCATGCAAATCTATCCATCTCCATTTAGTAATATTCCAATCAGGAATCGGTTCATCCAAGTCATTGAGCCAATAGCAAAACATCGCCTTCCCAAAATTTTTGGTATTTGTTGCATCTTCGAATGAAATCCAGAATTCACCTTCATCTTTGGATGACAGCAGTCTGGCACGATCTGCAACAGACACTGTATCCCATTTTGGAGATGGAGTCGGGCTAAATATGTGCAAAATAATTCATATTGGACAGAAATGTTCGAATTGACTCTTCTTGTAACGAAACCATAAAAAATTACTAAGATAACGCTTACACGACACGTCCGACCAATCCTCAATTTTGGGGATGGAGTCGGGCTAAATATACGGGGTCGCGCATAACCTTTGCACCCCCCTCGGCAGCCCAATCTGGGGAAGCCAGACAAAAAGTGAGATACGATTTTTGTAGAGAATATTACTGCGGATCAAGGGAGCCATTCTGATTGAAGATCCGTTGATTGTAGCGAGACTGACGAGCGTTTTGGTATAGGACGGCATGAAATGACCCTCAAGAGTAGGCTTTCTGCTACAAAAACATGCACAACACAATTTTTTTCAAAAAATCCGTCAATGCCACTTTTTTTGCAATACTTTTTCGCAATATTTAAAATTTTGTTTGACCGGTTTTGAGAAAGTCGATTTTTAGCTGCCAGGTCATTCTGCTGAAAAAAATCAGAATTTTTCTTACAAATGCCCCGGCAGGGAAAAATATACTTTTTCTAAACCGGTCCGACAAAATTTTGAAAATTGCAAAAAATTATTGTGAAAAAGGTGGCAATGACAGATTTTACGAAAAGAATTATTTTGGGCATGTTTTTGTAGCAGAAACCATAGTTCATGGGGTCTTTTCATGTCGATTTTTACTTAAACGCTCGTCAGCGCCGCTACGCTGAACGGATTTCCAATCGGAATGGCTCGCTAGATCCACAGTAAGATTCTCTACAAAATGCGTATCACACATTTTGTCTGGCTTCCCCACATTGGGCTGCCGAAGGGGGTGCAAACGTTATGCGCGATCATTTTGGACACAAATCTTGGAATTGACTATACTTGTAACGAAACCATAAAAAATTACTAAAATAATGCTAACACGACACGTCCGACCAATCCCAAATTTTGGAGATGGAGTCGGGCTAAATATATTCAAAATCAACTCATTTTGGACACAAATGTTGGAATTGACTCTACTCGTAACGAAACTATGAAAAATTACTAAAATAAAGCTTACACGTCAGACCAATCCCCATTCCATTCAGTTTCCGCGTGAGGATTTAGTACGCGGAGTAACCGGATTTCATTCCCAGAATTATCAACCACCACTTCTTTCCCAATGCAAGCGTAGGCGTGTCCAGGTATCAATCCATTCTTAGTGTCTGCAGGGTCAGGTTTCTGTCAAATTTAGTAGACTTAACTTAAATGAAGAATGTATAATTATGGCAAGAAAAAGATGGCATGGACGGATTTTCTGAAAATCATTATTGGGCATGTTCTTATAAAAATCAAATTTTGGAGGTCGTTTCATGCCGTTTTTTTTTTACTTAGACGCTCGTCAGCGCCTTACGGGGATCAGATTTTCAAGCATAATAGCTCACTAGATCCTTCATAAGATTTTCTACAAAATGCGTCTATCTCAATTCTTGTCCGACTCCCTCTGATTCGGCAAGGCGGAGGCAAAGCTGTCGAGCCGCCCCGTACTGTATAACTCAACTCTAACGTACATGATTTGAACTTAATCCGATGAACGTCCCATAATTTCCAAAAGCGAATTCTTCCCACTGTGGAATTTTTGTCTTGAATTGGAATGTTTTGATTATTCCACCTGTAAAATCTTCCAGAGCATCATTAACAAGTCCACCAACGATGAGTGCGTACGACCCATACACTTTTGCATAAGCCTTCTCAACAAGGGGTGGCCATAACTCATTTCCAACTATGCAGGTACCGGAAGTACTCTTGTCGTCGCAGTACGGCAACCGATCATCAATTACAACGTCAAAGTAGTAACCCTTGATCCAGAATCTAAATATTACGAAATAACTAATATTTTACATGGGAAATTAATGGTGGGTAGGGGTAATTTGGACACTTCACTAAAATGGGGCATATTTTCCTACTTTACTCTATGACTCTCACCGAAAATGAAAGATTCCCCACTCCTCATCCTCGTTGTTATCTTCTGGTATAATAAAGTTTATTAATTTCTCATTGGTAGTGACAGTGTCGAGGGCGGACAGGAAATAACAATCACCTAAAATAATATTTCGGCCACTAATTAAAATGACATACTTTTATGCCATGCGGAAATTATTTTATTTTTACCAAGAGCTCCTTGTTCAACATCTGCACGTGTATATCTTTTGCCGTTTTCATCTCTTTTACTAAAAACGCATTCTGGGTTCACATCCTAAACATTTCAAGATAATAGTTGAAAAATTATGAAGCCAAAATGTGAGGACCATGTGTCGTACAAGGAATTGGGAAGTGGGCCGACCAGGAATCGAACCCGGAGTCAGACAATATAAGCCCAAAACAAATTAGAATGAAAATTTTTGTATTTTTAACATACCCTTGGCCTTTTCCAGGACTTGACTCCATATCCAAATGGACTTTCTCCATTCTTTTTAACTCCAACGACTTCATGAGTATCAGGATTAAATTCAGGGTCCGTGAATTGTTGACCTTTTGCCTTGCAGTCCGCTTTCAGTTTACCATAGTCTTGTGTTTGTCTTTCACCAAGAGTTCGTACAGCAAATGCTTCCCTTTTCTCACCAATCTAGGTCATATAAAAATGAACCACCCTGTATATTTCTTGTAATTATAAAGCAAAACGTCTAATATTTTTTTTAAATATTACCTTACGTTATAAACTACTCTGTGTCCAGTGCTGTAAGGCATTTTGGTCTACTCTACCAATTTTTTTTATTTCACAATATCCTGCAAAATAGTACGGAAATGTACAAATTATGTCGAATCAATTTCACTCTACTGACTCTAATATCGGCATTCATTTTATAGTTAAATTTATCGCCAATAGATTGTTTAGGTCTTATATTAAAAAAAAACCACAATCAATATTTAATTGGAAACTACGAGCGGTCGACCCGAAATAAAAAGAGATTTTGATTAGCTGTCACAGCTGTTAACTCATAAATTCGACCACGATTTCCGGAATTGAAACGTTTAATCAGAAGTACCTATTCCGGAAATATATGTATATTTTATCATTTGATATTTATAATGAGTTCAGTGGTCTCTTTAGGTGTCAATGTATTATTTTATCAATAAAAAAATTGCCACAAGATAGCATGCGACCAAGAGTTTTATTGCTGTACAGTACAGACTTATTTGTCCCAGTTACAAATGGGTATATGATATTGGTTCGACTAATACTATGCATGGCGTGTCTCTTATTTGCTGGCATGGCATGCGATTTAATTTTATATAAATTGACAGCGTAGTTTCACACATAGATCCTAACTGCCATCTGTTGGGTTGGAGTTTGATTCCTCGAGTCTGGCATGTCTCACAAGGGAACCTTTCCAAGTGATCATCGAATCTCGACCTGAACATTTGTCTGCAGGTTCATTCCTGTATAGTAACACAGTGCGTGAAATATCACGTGTCACTTTTGCCGCTAAATGCCTTGGGTGACCTTCGGAGGTCAAGTTTTAATGTACAGAGATGGGAATATAAAAACTATATCCATAAATGTCCTCATTTGTGTGTGTTAAAAATGAGGCCTTTTGTGGAAGTGGTTTTTAAATTCCCATCTCTGTACATTAAAACTTGACGTCCAAAGGTCACGCAACGCATTTAGCGGCAAAGGAGGCACGGGGTATTTTACACATTGTTTTCCCATTGCGCTTTCATAAATCAGTAAAGTGCTCTAATGGGACAGGGAATTTGAGTACGACGAGGTTGCTCAAATTGGTTAAAAATACATTGCATGTAAGCATGGTGATGTGCAGTAATGCATTCGTTAAAATTTCGTGGATTCGAAACTTGCAATTCAAGTTTGAGGGCTGTTTACTTTCATTTCAAATCTTTTATGACGTCGTGTAATTGTAATGACTTTAAAATTTCCAAACAGCTAAAACTAATTGTCTAACAAAACAATTGGAAAGTCGTCTTGGCCGCGGTCGGTGTGATTAACTATCCTAGAATTGCCGAAACTTTAATGACCGCAAATTTAATATACCATTGTTTATATTTTAAATGAATTGATTACTCGTTGACTGTCGTATGTTTGATTGATTGTAGCCTTGATTTTCTACTTCTACATGCGACTCACACTGAGTCAGTAAGTTTTTCTTTTTTGGTTTAAAAGGAGTCAAAATCAGGGAACTCGCAAAGTAGACTTCTGGCCTTCGTCCCTCCTCGTGGAAATAGACGGTAAACCATCACTGACTAAAAATGTGTGATATTTGAACTCTGTTACTTCATAACATTCCGTCTTGATACATGGCCAGTGTATAACTCATCTTTAGTGTTTCTTTTAGTGTGAGTCAAAGGTTTAATCCAAACAGTTGAAAATTGACGGTCGTCTGAACAGCGGTCAAAATAACAGGTCAGATATTTCGGTAATTGTCTTAATTACGGTCAAGTTTTATAGCTTGCACTGTCGTCAGCATTACGAGGTTTATGTCCAACATTGACAACTACCATTACCGTTTTAATTTCAGGTGAGACGCGAGCTATACTTTAAACAGTCTTAAATGGAGTCAAGAATTTTTTGGAAATTGGTATATTGCATAATCTTGGCGACAATGTCTGGAATGACACACTCGAGGACATTCAAAGAAGCCGGAACCCCAAAATGTCTAGCAGCTCCGAAAGACGACAGTCATTTCATTTTGGTCGAACCGTGCGGTCTGTCAGGGAAATATCAAGACTGGACGATTAACGTTGATGGAACAATCGTAAATGTTGGAAATGGGAAATGTTTGGAAGACGGAGGGAAAGGTGGAGGTCCAGATAATGACCAAGGTCATATCAGAACGTGTGAGAGCGGTAAAGAAGGTCAGAAGTGGGAGTTCAATGACAAACAGAAGAAATTGAAAAGCCTTTCAACGAAACGATGTTTGTATTGTGCTTTTGGATCGCAGTCCACACTCAATAATTGCGGGATTCCCAAGAAATGGGAATGATTTCTACTAAAATATCGAAATGTCAAAAGGTCACTGGCCTCTATGAGCATTAAAATTGTTTATTCGTATTATTATGATTGGCATGACTCAAATAAACTACTGCGAAGAAACTAAAACTACTAACTGTATGTACAGGGTGGCTCGTAACATTTGTGCACCCCCCGGGGAGCCAGACAAAAAGTGAAATATTCGTTTTGTAGGGAATCTTATGTGTGATCTAGGGAGCTATCCCGTTTGAACATTCAACCACTACTGTACGGCACTGACGATCGTTTAATTAAAAATCGGCATAAAAAAAGTACTTTTGAACGCTATTTTGGAAAAAACGCGCCCAAAATATATATATTTTTTAAATAATCTGTCCATGCTGCCTATTTCCATTCCATTTCACATTTACTAGGGCTACGTACTACGGAATATTGTAGAAAAAGACACATGCAGAAAGAAACGTTATATCTTGGTAACCTCTTAAGTGTAGAACAGAGTTTATGCGGACTTTGGAAATGTGCCCAGTAATTTAATATTTGAATTCCTAGAAATAGATTGAACTGGGAATAGATACAATAACCAAAGTGAAATTGAAAACCCATAGGATTTACTAAAATAATTTATTCCACTTTTTCCGCCGTTGACTTCAGAATATGAAGAAAGCTTGATTGGTTATTCCTTCCAAACAATCCAGGTCTTCTTAATTTATTCACGCATTTCACTGTTCCGCCCCCCCCCCCCGTGGCCAA
>JAQFYE010004813.1:0-12821 GCA_034694305.1 Protaphorura glebata
AAAACTAATGACCTCGAGTGCTCATAGCCGTTTCGAAAGTCGAAACCTTTTAAATCAACATACACATCATATTTTAGGCATTTGCTCTTCATCATCAATTCAACATAGCATTGCATTTGCTCACCCGTTAATACAATTTGAAATTACTTACTCTCCTTGAAATGGAATCGTGAGGAGTGATGAATGGAGCCGTAGAAAATTTATAAATTAACGAATACGTAATACAATTTTCAAATGAGAATTAACAGAATGCTTTACTTCGGGACTGAAAGGTGAACGCGCAATTAATACGATAAAATCTGAATCCACTTTGAATTCCTCGCCTTCGTACGAAATCGGAAGTTTCAGACCGAATCGGCATGTAGCGACCTCAGACTTCGCCTCTGTCCTTTGATTAAATATTTGGTTTGCTGTGTCGCTTTCAGGAATGGCAACTACCTGACAATGTTAAATACTAAAGTTAAAACTCACAGGATTGCGTCTAAAACTGCAAATTAGCTGGAATTTGCACAGTGAACCATGTGGAAATGATATCAAATTAAATCACTGGCGTTATTAATATTTACTGATCTACCTGGACCAGTCCAAATTCGTTCCATCCGCATGACCCCATTGTGTTCTGAATACGCAACACCAAATGATAATTCCTAAATTTAAATTAAAATATACTCAATTGTATTAGTTTTGCAACTGACGCTTGTGAGAATACCTTAAGTTCGTCTGCGGAAAATCCAATAGTGGTGTGCAGACCTGGCTTCGTTTGGACAATGAAATGTACGGTTCTATCAGTTTCGGCTTTTAGAGAAACCGAACCCATGCAATCATTTGTGCACTTGTCTGGTAGTGACATACACTTCTTACCAGATGGGCATTTGAAGTCGATGGCCTGGAAAGGAGTAAACAAAATGTCCTAAATCATGTTAACTCTAAAAATACAAGCTTTGAAACATTCAATTTCATTTTAAATACTATTTCCATTGTCTACATATTTCTATTATTAAGTCGTGCGACGTAATATACGGAGTAAAATACTTATTGCGGATGCCCAGTCCGTCCGTCTGTCTGTTTGTCTGTCTGTCCGTCCGTCCGTTTTGATGAAAGACATGGGATTATCTCCTAAAAGTGCTCCTTACTGATGTTTATGCTCCAAGGTTAGCGGCTGGAAATGCCTAGAAAAGCTAAAGCGCCGCAAAACGGTACATGGCTAAGCACGGGGTCCACGTATGTGCGTTTCCAGGACGACTAATACAGATCGCAGACAGCAAAGATTAAAACATAGCGGAAGCAATCACAAACAAAAACAACGTTCAACTTACAAAGGTTTCAAATCAATATTGTGCAAAGCGTCGCTCAAAATATAAATAGGAAAAAAATAAATAAAAAAATTTTGAAGCAATAATACAAAATAATTTTTCTGGTGAAGAGGAAAGAATGATACGAATAGAAGCGATACCTCTTAAACCAACCGGTAAGGAAGCAAAGTACCATATCAGTTGGAGGAAAAAAATTTTAGGGAAGCAATAATACAAATTAATTTTCGTAATGAAAAGAAATACAAAGGGTTTCAAATCAATATTCTGCAAAGCGTCGCTCAAAATATGAATAGGAAAAAAATAAATAAAAAAAGTTGGAAGCAACAATAGAAAAGAAATTTCGTTATGAAGAGGAAAGAATGAGATGCTTGAAAATGCGAGTAAAAGCGATACCTCTTAAACAGTGTGGTAAGGAAGCGAAGCGCCTTATTAGATTGAGTAAATAAAATTTGTGGAAGCAATAATACAAAATAATTTCGGTATTGAAGAGAAAGGAATGACATGGTTGTAATTGTGATTGGAAGCTATACGTTTTAAACCAATCGGTAAGGAAGCACAGTACCTTATTAGAATGAGGAAATACAATTTCTGGAAGCAATAATAGAAAAAATTGTAGCTATGAAGAGGAAAGAATAAGATGCTTTTAAAATGTGAATGGAAGCGATACCTCCTAAACCATTTGGTAAGGAAGCACAGTACTTATTAGATTAAGTAAAAACAATTTCTGGAAGCTATAATAGAAAAAATTGTAGAAATGAAGAGGAAAGAATAATATGGTTTTAAAATGTGAATGGAAGCGATACCTCTTAAACCAATTGGTAAGGAACACACCTTATTAGATTAAGGAAAAGACATTTAGGGAAGCAATGATATAACATACTTTAATGAATGATATAGTTATAAATGTGCATAGAAGCGATATCTCTTAAAACAATTGGTAAGGAAGCGACAACAAAAATACAAAATTCGCAACCCATCCCTACCTCTTTCGGCACGACTTCCTCTTAGTTTACAACTATTATATTATTATTTTTTCACTATAAATTTATACATGCATTTATTTGACATACACCCGAAGGTCCGGTCAAGATTTGATGTTCTTTTTCAAATGATAGAGATTGGTATGTATCGAGTCGAATTAGAATAACTCCTTGTACATTTATAACTCCAGTGAATGCCTTATACCATCAGCCGAACTGTACATAGCAGTCATTCCATATCCCCAGGTATTCTCTTACATCTTCTCGCCACAACCATTACTCTCATTCGCGGCAGAGAACATTCGTTCATTTGACTAATCTAACATCTTTTTTTCATCATTATTTCCATTGTTTTTTTTTCTTTTGAAATGTCCCTTCAGTTATTTATTCACCCAAGGTGGATATGATTAATGAATTGAAGGAATGATACTAACCCCGAAGACACTCGTTGTAAGAACAAGTAGAGAAACTGTGCATTTCATTTACATCTTTCTGGTTTCAGCTGGAGTGTTTCCGTAACGATGACGACTGTTTATGGGATATTCCTAGTGTCTAATTACCAAGAATAAGGTATTAGGAGTTAGATATTTTTCACGCCTATTCAAGTTCAAACTTAATGACCGTAGTACGGTGAAATTTGGGAAATAATTTTTCCAAACTTGCGCTTCTCCGAAGTCAAAATTCAGTATGGTTTTGACTGTTATGGAATCTACACTTCAATACCATTGTCCCTGAAATGTCCCAAAGTCGCGAATGCCAACGGTGAAAAAGGCCCAGATTAATGTTGGACATCCTTCTCAATGTATTGATTTTATTTCATTGTTATTGTGATATTTAAGAAGTCTCTTGGCTTTTGATTAAATTACTTAAGTTGATTGTTCCGGTGCATACAAAATTCTCCTGAGAGTTGAGTGGATTTATTACAACACCGAGCTCACGTTCATTAAGTGAGTCTTTGTGCTTATGATCGAATGATGAATGTGTGAATTGCTGAACTAACTCTCAACGGATACCACTGACGTGTAATAAGAATACGGGGTCGGCGTATTTCTGCTCTCATTATACGGAATCACTAAAGACTAAAGTGAGAGAAAGTCAACACTCGTCTGTCAAAATCATAGTATCACAGCGAGGTCAAAATGTCAGTCCCATAATGGCGTGTAACATAGAAAATCAATATCTTTCAGAAAATTCTTGACAGTGTGCTCCTTAGATGTATCCCTTGTTAGACAACATTTTAGCCAACGGGCAAGGGCAAAATGGGCAAGGGCAAAATAACGCACCGCGACGATTATTTGTTCATTATTTGGCGTGGTGGTGTGGTGTTAAAGTCAAGCTAAAATTTATTGACCCTGTATTGAATCAACGCTGAACGAACACAATTTTTTACAGAAGCAATTTGAGAAATGAGATTTGATTTAATTACAAGAGAATGTTATAAAATATTATATTAAGGTTGTGAAAAAAAATGGTGAAGAAATTTTAGATCGACTGTAACATAAACCTATGTAGCCGAACTAAAAATATGACCGAAAATGGGGTGACTTATCTGCTGTCGTGCGCCCTCAACGTATGAGAAACCCAGAATAAACAATTATAATGTCAATTCATTTCGCTTAAGTTCGTTGAGAATTATTCATATTAATGCAGAAAAAACCGGCGGTTTCTATTTATAAAGTAACATTGACTATATTTACCTCAAGTTTTACATATTATGCTAATTACCTTGAGTGTCCACATAGCACAAAAAGGAACTAAAGAAAAGAAATGGACAAAAGCAAAGATGAACAAATTTCTTTACAAGTAAACCTTAATACCGAACTTAATATAACCAGTTTCACGAAAAGAGTTCTCAATCTGTGCGGAACGTGGAAATTGGCGTCCGGCAAGTTCAGTAATTGTACGATACTTAAAATTTACATGATAATATAATTCCTCATGATCGTCGTAGATGATTTAGAAGTAGTATAAATACGACATTGATTCCAACGAGCAGTCAAACTCATTTGTATGGGCAAATACTCAAAAACCGCAAAATAAAATTGTATTATTTGTATTGCAAAACTTCAAAAGTGAAACTAAATTTAAAATCATCATACCGAAATGACTGACTTAGAGTTGAATAATTTAGTACAACTTTTCTCAGTAATTTTTGGGAATCGAGATGACATTGACGAGGAATACGGACTCATGCGAAGAATTTAGTCACTCACAACACCGGAGTTCGTCCACGAACGAGAGACGATGTCCATCTACGTTTTGCCGTTTAGGGTTTAAAATTCAAAAGAAGAAAATATCGTTCGAAATTGTAAAGTCCTTGGAAATAATATTCTATTCCAAATAATTTTAGCACTTGTAAAATATCTGACATTCAATATTTCTATTTTATAATTTCTATAATTCTATAATTCTACTTTATTACGATGACGGTTTTTCTACAGCACTAAACAAACAATGAACTGTTTATTCAAGCGGCAGATTAAATTAATAAACAAGATAATGTCAAGAAATATGTACATAATTGGCAAAAAATATGTGGCCCTTCTACATTGTGCCTATTATACAATTAATGAGCCAGATTAAACCTGTCCTTCGACTTATCAGAGATTAATCAGTTGACCTTTTGATCTCTAGATTGATACTCACATTTAAGACGCAAATTGTGAAAGCTATTTTTGCCGTTTGTGTAACATGACATTTTCAAACAATCGAACGAACGAGTTCTCTTTTATTTATTTCCTCTTCAGACACTTTCCGTTTAAGTCATCGTCAAAAACTAACGAGGGAAACGTCAGGTTGAAATTTTTTTATTATTCTAAACTGTCGGAAGCAAATTATAGTTCTTTGTTTCCGAATGAAAACATATGACCACTAAGGTCAGTTTCCCAAGCAGGATATCGGAGAGGACATTCTCAGGGCAGGACCGGCCTTTGGAAATGATTACTGTCCTACAGAAAGCAGGATGGTTAGTCAGCATATCTATACTAGTCTGTATTTCCAACATACTGGGTGTCCCAAAAGAATATACCCAGTTTCAAAAATTCACTGTTTCGAAAATATTGAGTAGAATTTCAAAAAAAAAATTAATGGAAATTTCGAAAGGACTTGTTTTTTTTACAATTTTGACATTTTTCGATTCGTGACAGGTGTTCTCGCTATAACGGCCTTTCTCATTTTTGAGCCTAATAACGATATTGGCATGGACCATTTCGATTACTTGAAACCGAATTCCACGCACCTGTCAGTCGATACTTCATTTCATGCTTCAAAATCCATTTTCAAAATTCCAAAAATAATTTCGGAAGTTTTAAAAATAATTTCCAAGATTTAAAAAATAATTTTGGAAATTTAAAAGAAATTCTGAAATTTCACAAATACCGCGTGTCGCGAATAACCCTTGCCCCCATCGACAGCCCAAACTGGGAGAGGTGGACAAAAAGTAAAATATGGACGGCATGAAAAACGGCATGAAAGGACCCAAAAATTAGGCTCTCTGCTACGAAAACATGCCCAAAAATTTTTTTTTCGAAAAATCCGTCGATGCCACCTTTTTTGCAATAATTTTATGCAATTTTTAAAATTTTGTTGGACCGGTTTGGGATAAGTCGATTTTTCCCTGCCAGGGCATTTGAATTTGAAAGGAAAATTGACTTTTTTCTCACCAAAATGCCCTAGCAGCGAAAAATCGACTTTTCCCAAACCGGTCCAACAAAATTTTAAAAATTGCATAAAATTATTGCAAAGAAGGTGGCATCTACGGATATTTCGAAAAAAAATATTTTGGGCATGTTTTCGTAGCAGAGAGCCTAATTTTTGGGTCCTTTTCATGCCGTTTTTTACTTAGACGCTCGTCAGCGCCGCTACGTGCAACGGATTTTAAATCGGAATGGCTCGCTAGGTCCGTGAGAACATTCTCTACAAAATGCATATTTCACTTTTTGTCCACCTCTCCCAGTTTGGGCTGTCGAGGGGGGGCAAGGGTTATTCGGACACGCGGTATTTGTGAAACTTCTGAATTTTTTTTAAATTTCCAAAATTATTTTTTAAATCTTGGAGATTATTTTTAAATCTTTCGAAATTATTTTTGGAATTTTGAAACATGAAATGAAGTATCGACTGACAGGTGCGTGGAATTCGGTTTCAAGTAATCGAAATGGCCCATGCCAATATCGTTATTAGGCGCAAAAATGAGAAAGGCCGTTATAGCGAGAACACCTGTCACGAATCGAAAAATGTCAAAATTGTAAAAAAACAAGTCCTTTCAAAATTTCCATAAATTTTTTTTTTGAAATTCTACTCAATATTTTCGAAACAGTGAATTTTTGAAACTGGGTATATTCTTTCGGGACACCCTGTATAAAAGATAAAACCCGGGAAATCTGAAATTTTAGAGTCTATGTGTATGTCGAACCACAGAAACTTTTGCCACTTTGACCGTGCCTTGTTTGGGTGTTACAGGTCAGTCGGAGTGAAGTTATGACCCGTAAAACGCAATACCCTCTCCAACTTCCTCTTCTATCTCCAAGTCACAGTCACTGAGATCCACTTCTTCCACTTTCATTTCACCGTCACTTTCACAGTCACTCTTCTCATCCTCTTCTTGTTCACTCAGATTTTCATCGTCACCATCGGAACGTGACTGCGGTTCCAACTTGACTCGAGACGGAGGAACATAATCAGACTCCATTTTGATTTTACCCAAGCCCACATTGACCACAATGTCACGTGGGCCAATGATCCTTCGACCTGTCGGACCTTTCTGACTATCTGCAATTGGCTTCGATTTATATTTCGTCTCCCTTTTCTTC
This sequence comes from Protaphorura glebata, assembly GCA_034694305.1. NCBI lineage: Eukaryota > Metazoa > Arthropoda > Collembola > Poduromorpha > Onychiuridae > Protaphorura > Protaphorura glebata. The sequence continues at coordinate 7,102 of JAQFYE010004813.1, forward strand.
TTTGACGTCTTATTTGAGGTCAATGACCTGGTGTCATCAGCGGTACAGTCACCTTCGTAATCCATCCTTCTCTTGTCGCTCACTGCTTTATTTCCCTTGTTCCTCTTCCGTCCTTTCTTGGAAGAAGACTCGCCCATAACCTCAGTTGACACTGTCGAGGAAGTACCAGTGGATGGCGATTTGTCCCGACTCTTAAAATTAATCAATTATAATTATAGAACAGGATCTGGTCTGCGTGATGTATTACTTACAAGGAGGCAAGGGTGAATTACTGTGATTGTGATTAATTGTAGTTAGTTACAGTATTCTAAATGTCATTACGAATTTGTAAATGTAATTTATAACATTGGACATCGTGAATAACTGGACGCTCACCGTGGTTACCTCCTGTATGGGCTTTATTTCTTTTCCTTTTACTGTTGGAATAGAAGTGTTGGGAATGGATAGACCCAGGGAAGGTCTAGATTGAGCATTAGATTTAGTCTCTTGCCCTTTGCCGTTGGAAATCATGGTGAGCATATTGACCATTGCGTCAAGATTTTTCAATAACGCAGCAGCTGCGTCTGGAGAAAGAGTTCGTCGAATCGCTTCTAAAGCTGTCTTCAACTCCAGAGTCGTCGACCAAACCCCACTCTCATTCCCAGTCGAGTGACTCGAGATTAAGGATGGCTATGGTCAAACAAAAATAACAGATCATTATATATATATATATACCTAATATAAATTTTTATAAACATTTCCCTGAATTTTTAGTATCAGTCACCGGAACGGAGGGCTATAACCAGTGGTGAAAGTACTAGAGAGGTATGATTTAGTTTCTGGGTACAGTAATCAGTAGTTTTTACTTACAGAAACCGTTGATAAGATTTCGGACACTTTAGGCTCTGACTCTTCATCCTTACTGTGAATTCCGCTGTATCGACTTGTACTCATTGGATTTGGAGGAACTTTATTTCCTACCTCCAAACCATCCTCGCCTCTTTCCTCCTTCCTTTCATTAGCTGGAATTTCCATCACACGGGGTGAATGGGGCTGAAATGCAGGACTGGGACCGGGTTTTTGTCCGACATCCACGTCATTGTTAAAACTCGGTCTTCTCTTTTCATTAACTGGTTTCTTAACTGCTTTCTTGTACTGAATGAGCCCACTTTTTTTTCTGACCCTCTCACACCACGAGTTAAGGTCAGGACAATCCCTGGATGACTTCTTCCTGTACGGACTTTGACCTTCGGACTCTTCAACCGATCTCTTCGGTCCAAATCTTTCTTTCGGCGGCGATTGTGCTAAGATTTGGTTTGAAGGTGTCAAAGGGGAAGGACAATTTGTTAGAATAACAGGTGGGGGTGGAAGAGTTGCTCGAGGTCTAACAATGTCGTCTCCGTCCCTTAATGGTGGAGGTAGGGAAGAGTCAAAAATAGGGTCTGGTCGAGAGTCAGAGACACACAACGGGGTACATCCTGTGGTCACGGTCATTCGACTCATATTTGACTGCGTTGGGGCAGGGCGTGCGGTCAATTCGCTCCGGTCACTGGGTGTCACGGGTGATGTGGAAGGACGTCCTCTCCGCTTAGTCTCCGTGAACCCAGATCCAAATCCGGTTTTACATTCATACTAGAATCAAATGAAAAAATTAGCCTTGACGACTGCTTTCTCTCATTGTTGTGTTGGGGTCTAATTCTTCTGATTAGCACCTCTTCCTCATCGCTTCTTTCCTAAGGGTAGGGTTGGGCTCCGATCGGTTCGGTTGATTTCGATTTGGTTTTTTAGAAGAACCGAACCAAAAAGTTTCGGTTCGGTTCGGAACCGAAACAGATCGGGTAACCGAATCATGGATATTGCACATAGGGCACCTTAAATCCCTCCGTTATAATTTGCTCAATTCTTGATCAATTTTCTAGCCATGGACATCCTTAACGACTTTTGTGAAGGACTGAACCCGAAAGGTCGGGTGACATTCAGAGGTCACTGACCTCGAGACATTGGTTGCCTCAAAACCGTGAGAATGCCCCCTAGAAAAGTTGTTTCACTCAGTGACACAAGTTACTTTTCCTGCTACCGTTCTTCTGTGCGGTCAACCCCCGAGGTCACAGGTCAAAGTCAAGATCATGGTTATGTGGCAACACATGTTGCCCTTCTTTGGGTAAATTCTGTTCAGCACCAAAACCGAACCGAAACCGAACCGAATTTTCGGTTTGGTTTTAAAACCGAACCGAACCTTTTTTTTCGGTTCGGTTCCATGTCTGACCCGAACCAAAATTCACGATGGAAACCGAACCGATTGGAGCAATAGGCTAATGATACCTCCTCTGGGCGAAATATATGTTTCGTCTTACCTCCGAAACCTTTGCTACAAACTCCTTGAGAAGATCAACACACTCGAGGTTTTCCTCTGCCACCCATGTCACATTGTTAGAGCCCCTCCCCTTCCATTGTACTAAGAACTCACGTTTATCAGCCTTGGAGAATCGCACGCTCAAAATTTTGGCAGCCTGGGTATAAAAAAAAATTGTAAAAATATTTTCGAGTCATAAGCAACCAATCCTGGATCACTGCTGTGGCAGTCAAGGACATTATTATTGTGATAAGAAATGACAAAATTTGGCAGCCATTTTACATGATGATCGACGGCATAATAAAATTGTGTTTGAATTGTTAAAACAAATTTTGACAAACGCAAGCCCAAATTGTCAAACCAAAAGTCCAAACAAAAGCTCAAAATTTATTTTCTAATTTTTTTATTCCTCTTGAAGGTTTTTTGCGCTATAAAAATTAGAAAATATTCAGGGATTGTTATTAAAAAAATCCATAACGTGAACTTTTTTCTCGGTAATAAAATATATGGAAGGTGAACTTTAAGAGTCAACGTTAAGGACAGGATATTTTAACAGTGTAGGCAAAATCGGACTAAAATTAAATTCAGTCTGATATAAATTATAATGACGTGCCTTAGTCATCATGGCCATAAAAATCAATGCATCGACCTCAACTCTTTGGACCTGGAGAAACTTTGTTTCCTACCTCTAAATCTTCATCCCTGCCGCCTCCCTTCCTCCTTCCCTTAGCTGGATTCTCTCCCATTGGGGATGAAGGGGGCTGAAATGGACGACTGGGACCGGGATTTTGTCCCACATGCACATTGTTGGATGCCGAAACCTTTGTTGCAAACTCTTTGAGAAGATCAACACACTCGAGGTTTTCCTCGGGTTCCCACGTCACATCTTGAGCACTCCACCCCTTCCATTGCACCAAAAATTCACGTTTATCAGCAGTAGAGAATCGCACGCTTAAAATTTTCTCAACCTACGTATGAAAAAAATGTAAATTATCTCAACTGCTAATATCAACAATACCTACACTAGAAATCTTTAGTTCTCTTCAATTTCAATTGGAATAAAAAGTAATCCAAAATTTGGGAAGAATTGAAATTCGTGTACTGTAACAACCCATACCAATGGGATGTACATTCAAAGGGAGGTTCAATTCACAAGCATAGTGGAAATGACATTGTAGCACAGTCGGTAGTGCATATTCTCCGGCAAAGAATAAGACGTAGGTTCGGTCCCCAGCAATGTTAACTTTTTATCCACTATGGGTAAGGGTGAAAGATATGTGTGATGGGATAAAAGAGAGTATATTCACACAGTACGAATATTAATTCAGAAAAATAATTTGAATCTGAATCCGTTTCATATATGGAAACTGTATCGAATATTCAATTACATTTTTATTCTAATTATTTTTACGTTCTGATCTTGCCCAAAAGTACAAAAATTTTAATGAAGTACCTCGTAATACTCTTCCTCTTCATCAGTTGGGGTTTTGGCCTTTCCTGAGCTTGACGCAGGTCTAGTCTTAGTTCCACTTCCAGCCTTATGTCTCACCTGCTGAAAGAAATAAATATTTCTGTTAATAAAAATAAATAATGATGTTTGTGACTTATTCAATGTACTGTATATCATGTATCAATTTACACTAAAGTAATAAAAAAATCAAAATGGATTCGTCGGGCTTTTTTAGAAATTCTCCTTCAACTAATAAAACCATACGACCCCATACATCCAGAATATTTTTGTCCACCAAAATAATAACAAAATGGCTGGCTCTTACTTTGGCTAATGTTAATTTTCCAGTCCGAATGTTGACAAGAGTGAAGATATGAATGATTGATCTAATTAAATTAAATTAACTAGATAACTAAATAAACCCTCGTAGGACGAGACACCTTGCCCCTTCCCTTTCTTGGACCTGCACCTGGCAGATGCACGTTTCAGACCAATCTGAGCAACTTTGAAAATTTGACCTTTGGTGACATGGGTTAGAGGTCACCTGGCGAGGTCCTATTCACAATTGGTTAATCCTAATTATCTCCTGTACCTACAATAAAAATGTCATTGAAATCCGTCAGCATTTACTGCATGTGACTTCTAGTATCCCGCGTCAAATTCACCCTCAGGCACACACTTTTTATTGCATTTATGCACGCTTCAGACCACTCTGAGCAACTTTTAAAATTTCAGCCCTGGTGACCTGGGTCAGAGGTCACCTGTCGAGGTTATATTAACACTTGGTGTGTCTCATGACGTTGTGACATACCCTGGAAATTTTGTTGAAATCCGTCAATATTTACTGCATTAAAAGTGCCGAGCCGGCGGTCAGACGGACGGACGGCCAACACATTGACATAATGTATTGATTGCGCAACACATAATAAGGATACTTTACGCATTGGGCCAAATAATGATTTCACATTTTGCCCGCCTGGCATTTCGAAACGAATTATTGTAAACCCATCAGATAGGGTTCATTTTGAAGCAAATGCGATTTAGAGTATGAGAAAATGTATTCCTTTTACCCAAAACAACGATAACGATTCAAATTTTTGAATAGCACAGAAAAATCATGGTCAAAAAGTTCATTATGTTTTTCATTTTTCATTTCACGACAATTTTTGAAGAAAATTAAAATAAGTTCTTCTGTCAAATTACAATAATTCGTTTTCAAATGTCAAGTGGACAAAGTGCAATATTTTTTTTGTTCACCCTGTACATTGGACTGGAGTAGTAGTAGTACAGTTAATCGTACGACTTCAACATGCATAATTACAGACTGATATTTAATACACAGGGTGAGAAAAAGAACACCATTGCATTGCTACTGTAGTTTTGGGCCCAGCTGTAAGAAATTTATGCTAAGGTCAAAAACTTCACTAACCTCTTGAGCCGCAGTCGCGTATTTTTGCGGAATAACTTCCGTGGATTTTGGGTCATGGATTAGTAAATCATCAGCAATCTCTTGCAAAGCCTCTTTAAATCTTGGTTTCTTCTGTCCTTTCTCAAACTTGGCCACATTGTGTTTATTATAGGGAAATATTTTATCCACCCGAACGTTAGCCCTGCCGTCGCAAAAAAATACAAACAATTTCCGTCAAAAATTATAAAACGCCGCAATCCCGCAATATACAAAATTAAATTTGTATTAGAAGGCATAAATAGAACATAATAATGTAATATGTATGTGCGTATTTCCAATTAATATATGGATTTATTTACTGACGAATAAGCAAATTTGATTTGGCAATTTATACGGCCTATTATAAATTAGCTTGAGACTTACCTAGGTATAATTCACCAAAATCTTAAAATTAAAAATAAATAAATATTGAGAGTTTAAAGTCCGGTTACTTTCACCCTTTGGGTCTTGTCACAGACTTCGCTCTGATC
>JAQFYE010004814.1:0-12820 GCA_034694305.1 Protaphorura glebata
ACACTTTTTACAATTCTGTTTTGAGAGTTTAAACATTATTTACAACTGGATTCTATAGAATCCGAACATTTTTTACAGTTGGGATACAAGATCCCAAACATTTTTTACAATTTTTGAGAAACGCACCCACCGCGGTGCGAACATTCAACATTAATTTAGAATCGGTGTACGAGTGAAGCGAAGTAACCAAGGGACGACTTACGCTTCGCTTCGTTCGCCCTACTGCGGCGCAACCGTGACGGGACGACATACATCCTACTCTAAATTATATTGCACATTCTTTGCAAACCATGAATGAAGCCCGGCATGGAGAAATATAATCCGGGGTTTATAAAATGTACCGACCAGACCCACAAACTGAATTTATATAAATGTCTAGCTGACATTCAAAGAGCAATAATATGATAGATCGATAATTCTGACGTGAGAATTATATCCGTGTCAATTGATAACTTCCGCGTCCAGCCCATTCGGCTTGGCGAAAGGGAGAGAAATTGGATTCCATTACCCAGTGAAAACAAAATATATTGTTTGTTTTCATTATTAATATGTACATCTAGAGTGCCGGTTGTCAATCATAAGTCACACCGAAATCAATTATTTCGACACTGTTTCCGTGGAGTACCCCGTTAGTGGTATGGTTTCAGAAAAAGAGTCTCATTTGAAAGTAGACAAGTGAATCATTTATTATGCAACATTAAGTTATAGCTATAGCAGCAAGTGGACGTCATGACTTTTATACTCTGCGGGGTCGTTGTCTAAACACACGCTTTTCCTGGACAACTTTGAATCCACACGTGAACAAAGTAAGAACTGTCCAGACCTCACAAACACATTTTATTCGAAAGAACTTCACGTCAAACCGTCAAAACACGAATCAGCTCAAGCACCTCTCAAAATTTGATTTTTAAAAAATTGAATTTTGTTTAGAGAAAGTGCAAAGAGCCTTCGCTCTCAACTTTAGCATGGGTCATCCCATGCAACTTTCCCCAAAAACTTTTCTCAAAGCCCAGAATTTTTTGCAAAATCCGCAGAAAACATCTTTTCCGTCCGAAAACCGTTGAAATGTTTGGAATAATAAATTAGAAGATGAATGACCTCATAACTTTGCGTATTTGAATGTACAGGATTCCTGGTATGTACTGTCTCCCGCGTCCCGCCCTACAAGAGGAACGACAGTATGTACAGTCATGTGGAAAGATCCTTGGAAAGATCAGCTGAAATGGGATCTCAGACACCATATTTCAGCTCCATCTAAAAGCGCCTTCGCGCGCAGCGCGCGGTGGGAAAAAAATTAGTTATTCGACTTTTTTCAGCCTATTGATATTCCGCCTGAAAAGCTATGAAAACTTCAAAATTTTGAAAAACAAACTTCACCACCACCTTCGCCATTGTTTTCTGAAAATTTTAAGCAATGAATCGACATTTTCTGACCAAGTCAATTTTGCCTCGAAATTTTGTTTTCGTGTGTTCTCGGAAAAAATGAAATTTTGAGACAAAATCGACTTGCTTAAAATTTGTCGACCCGTGGCTCAAAATTTTCAGAAAGCACTTGTGAAAGTGGTGGTGAAGTTGGTTTTTCAAGATTTTTGAGTTTTCACGGCTTTTCAAGGGGAAACCCATGAATAACCGACTTAAAATGGGAAAAAACTCATTTTTTAAGTTCCACCGCGCGCTGCGCGCGTATGCTCTTTCTAATGGAGCTGAAATCTGGTGTCTGAGATCCCGGCCATTTGAGCTGATCTTTCCAACGAGCTATTCCACTTGATTGTAATTATTGTGGTTCCTGCTGTATGGGGGAGGGAGACAATCACCCTGTATTTTCGCCCAGAAATCAATCCTTCGTGTTATAATGTTAAATTTATCTTATTTTCTGGTAGAAATTACAATCACATACGCAAAGTTATGGGACTTTTCATCTAATTAATTGTTTCAAACGTTCCAACAGTTTTTGGAAGAAAAAGTTTTGTAATTTTTGAAAGAAATTTGGGTCTTGAGATCAGGTTTTGGAGAAAGTTCCATGGCATATCCCATGCTAAAATCTTGAGAACAATGACTTTGCACTTTTTCTAAAAAATTTCAATATTTTTTTACAACTGGAATTTTGTGTGGTGCTCGAGCTGATGGTTGTTTTGACTGTTTGATGTGAAAGTCTTATTTCAGAAAAGAAGTGTGTGGGTCAAATTCTTGACGAAGTACTTCCGTCGTAAACTCGTAAGTATTACTAATCCCGAAAAGTACCACATTACTTATTACATGCTTGAACTACGTTCTGTGGGATTTAAACATTTCAAAAATCCTCCTTCACTCCTTTCTGTTTTGTCAATACAAGTACCTTATGTTTTCAAATTATTTTTGTCATTAACACTTTCACAGTTTTGGGACATTTATCCAGATTTTGAACCGGATTTCATGTTTGGTCAGGTCCGCCCGATAATGAATTAGTTTTATGGAAATGTAATTAAAGTAACAGTCACTATACTACCATAGGCGCATTGGTGATGTTGTGGAATACTCTGATAATTACAGGGGCGTCATAAACTGGGCGATCGACACAATGATATTAGAGCAACGAGGAAAACCATACTCGGTTTTTGAATAGATGGATCCGATGAGTGATTTGTTATGATGTTACGAGAACATGTCATTATTCCAAAGACACGGCGCACGGTGGGATGATGGTTAGATGAATACTGTTGTATGATACATGGCCATACCGCCCGATACACAAATCCACCTACACATTATCCAACCTGTCGTTCTCTTCTCAATTGAAGGAGACAGTGTCTGAAATGGAGACAAAAGGAAGATAAACGACTCAACGACTCAAAAAATATTCACAAATTCCTTTATTGTATCTTCTTTGTCGAACTGTTCGGATCAGTGTATTTATTATTAGTTTGCTTTCTTTTCTATTCGCGACACCACATAATGTATGAGGCTGATGAACGTTGAGGAATTTAAAATAATACCTTTCATACAATGAAGACGCGTCTTTGCTCAGCGTCATATCTGACTACACAATGCCATTGTCGTGGTCGTGATACCTGATGACGGAACCTGAAACGTTCAGCACTCAATTTTTGTCTAACGAGACACGACAGCCAATCTGGTTTGACGTTCTGGGTTAATGAGCCGGTGAAAAGAGACACGGCGAACATTCCCATTCCGTGACGCGAAGTTCCCTAGAATTTTAATTTATTTACACTGTCTCACACCCACAACTATTATTTTCAAAGTATAGGAGAGTTTCCCGGATTTATAGCATGTAAGCCATGTGACACATAGCACTGTATAGCTATTTGGCCTGTACTTTACATTACAGATATCCGGAGAAACTCACTTAATAATTTAATACGCTGGCAGCTTTGTTTTGATTTTCACGGGGGTCAGATAGAATTTTAAGCGATTTTTTTGCTATTTCTTAACAAAATATAACCGAACATAAAAATATTAAAGGAACGAAGTTAGTTATAGGTTGAAGTTTGCTGTAATGTTAAAGTCCAGGGATAATTTCAGATGTACAGGCCAGACTGCACTGCCATCTCCGGGATATTTGCTTCAACTATAACTCTCCTATTGGCTTTTGTTTTCTTTGAAATAAAACAAATAAAATAAATAAAAACAAAGAAACTGGACATCCGCGCACCGGACTCTGGACGGGTAAATTCGATTAAAGTTTGGCCAGAAGATCCCTTCACCTCTTTCAAAGAGAATATAAACTTAAAAGTTTTACAAAAACAGTTGAATTATTTCAATTGAAGGAAACACGATCTTGTATGAATCCTGAAAAATAAATTCGTTGCCCACTATTAAAGTCGTTAAGAAAGTTTACCTTATTCTCTTTATTTGAATACAACGACAATAGAAATGTGAAGTCTCTGAATTCATGTCACGGTTCTCAAAATGCTTGTGAAGGGAAGACGAGAGTGAATTTCTATGCGTTAAGCGTTACTACAATTTGGATTCTCATTTCACACGCGTGTGTTCAAATGTTGTTTTCTTGATTCTTTAACTTGATTCTCTCTTGAGATAAAACTCAGTTCGGGTTCTGAATTTAGAAATTCGGGAATTGTGGAGCAGTTGGAAGGTATTTCCATGTTCAAGGCTGGTGTAGGTGTACGAATCAGGTTTCTTTTTTCCTTTGACTTGACTTGAAATTATACTACATAACAATCAATCATTTAAAGACATCTGGTTTTTTGGGGCGAAATTGAAGGATGGACTGAATAAGTCAGTCCAGGATGACGCGGAAATGAGTCGGATATTCTAAAGTATCCCTTGTCCGGATTAGGATCACGATTTATCACAACGCCATCTCCGGTAGTGATCAATTTGGCCAAGCTTTTATTAGTCAGACTATTGTACGTACATTCATTGTACAAATAAAGTTTATTCCTTCAAATAGTACGGGATTTCATACACAAAATAAAAGATACAGGGTGGCTCGTAACCTTTGCCCCCCCTGTCGGACAAAGAGTGAGATATATGCATTTTGTAGAGAATCTTATGACGGATCTAGGAAGCTATTCTGCTTGCAAATTCGACCCACTTAGCGGCGCTGACGAGCGTTTGAGTAAAAATCGGCATGAAAAAAACAGAATTTCTGAACGATATTTTGATAAAAATGCGCCCAAAATATTTTTTTTATTGAGGAATCGTTTTTGCAATGCAATTTTTGAAATTCGGTTAGACCGGTTTGGAGAAACTTTATTTTTCTCTGGCAGGACAATTTGAAAAAATCGGATATTTCCTCGAAATGGCTTGTTTGTAAAAAACCAATTTTCTTTAAACAATCTTAAAAATTGCAAAAAATGCGCAAAATCGACTCGCTCAGGAATTGTCGAATCATATGGCTTAAAATTTTTAGAGAACATTTACGAACGTGGTGCTGAAGTTCGATTTTCGGTATTTTTAAGTTTTCACTGTTCGCATGCACCAAAAAGATGGCCTAACAATTGTGCGTATTTTCGGAAACACCCTGTACATATAAAATAAATCCATTTTCAATTTCAAGTGGGAAAAAACCACAAGGGTCTTAATTCCGGACTAATAACTATACTTCAATTTTCAGACGACCGTAGCGTTTCTCCGGGCCTTTGAATACCGGAATCCCTAATAAAGCCCAGGATGTTGAAATGGAGAAAGCAGAGCTGAAAACTCTACTTTGGACACGATTTAAAAGTTCTGTTGTGGCAGGTAAAACCACAGGTTTATTATTTAAAGCTCTGAAAGTCCGAAAACCGCATTGAAGACAAGAACTCAAAAAGACGGATTCGTGCTATCCACTTAAAATTACTAATCACAGTCTTACGGGCTGTTCATGTATTACGTGAGCATGGACTATAAGTTGGTGGGTGAGTAGTGAGGCTCACCAAATACTTGAACGACCCCTTATCTCATGCTCACATTATTTTGAGAATGACAACGTTATGCTCATGTATTTGTTATTGAAAAGACACGTAATTGATTGAATTATTTTTAGTAATTTGTTGACACAAAGTAAACCCCCGGGGGTGGCTTAATTCTCAAAGTAGTTTCGTAACATTTAGAACCTTATCGCCATTTAACGGCGATAAACGTACACTAATGATGCTAATATTCCATAACTTTATATGCAAATTGAATCAGGGTAAAAGAGATCAAAGAAACAATTCAAATTAACACATACCCCGAGTTCTCTGTTGTTCCGAGCTCGTTACTAATTGTAGTTTTGGAATAAAATAATCAACATCAGCTCCAAGATCTCCATTCTCGAAATAGAAATGAGTTTCATCCGTACATCCACAAATTTCATACGCTCCAGGGCCCAAGGCCCAAGCATCAAATGAATCCAGAACCCAATAAAATAGACTGGCTGAGAATGAGAAGAAGAGAAAGCAACAACACATTTACATTTTATAAACCAACCGACCCAACCAACCATGCATGAACCACAGAAAACTCATCCTTAACCAATTCTAAATTCACGAGGGGTGCTTTTGAGCGGGCAATTTTTTTAAATTATGACACTTGCCCTAGTTGGCCAAAATGCGAGTTGAAATCTGGTTATCCAAAACACTCTTGCCAATGCGGCCGCTAAGGTCACGAAAAATTGACACGAAGGTCAACTGGAAGTAGGCTTTGTCAGTCCGTCTCTGTCTGGCTGTCCGTTTCTCATCCTGCCTCAACTTATCACATTTATTCTGCCGTACTCCTAACCATGAGCAGGAAGAAAAATGTGTCAAGTGGAGTGAGTGTGGAGAGAGAAGGGAGAGTTGAGGCAAGGAGAGAAACGGACAGCCAGACAGAGACGGACTGGCAAATTCAACTTCCAGTTGACCTTCGTGTCAATTTTTCGTGACCTTAGCGGCCGCATTGGCAAGAGTGGTTTGGATAACCTGATTTCAACTCGCATTTTGGCCAACTGGGGTAAGTTTCATAATTTAATAAAATTAGCCGCTCTAAAGCACGCCTCGTCGGTCGGTGAAAATATGCATATATTTTAACAGAGTAATTTCTTCAGCTAAACATTAAGTACTTAAATAATTTAAATAAATATGAATAGTGAGTTCACTTATAAACCAGAACCAAGAATAGCAACTCGCCAAGACTTTCACCAGGACTGGAAAATTCAAAATATGATTGTCTTGTGAAAGCCTGAGTGAAATTTTACAATGCAATGACTGGATGACTGCGGTGAAATATGACGATATGAGTTTTTGCCTTCTGGGGATTTTGTGGGGAACAAAACGCACGTCCTAAGACTTTGGTTTGCACAAAACCAAAGGAGGGAGTCATTAGCCATTTATAATCCATGGAGTCATTTATTCATGAGCGTTTGAGTACATAAAACATGCGGGACCATCAAAAGAGTGAGGATCCATGCACCCATTTCTATGCAAAGAAATTACTCCACAGCAGTTTACTTAATGTTTCCACGCTGGCCTCAAGACAAAGACGTGGGAAAGGAATTATAAGATGCAAAGATTATTCATCCAACCTACAACTTAATTTTATAGACATTACTTTTCTCCCTCCTCACAGCTTTGTACACTGTGTAGTGAGGCGGTTTTTATTGTTAATAACAAATCTTGCTGTTTCCGTCAAATGAAGCATAACAGGTTAATACAAAATCGTCCTTGGTTTGTGTTGCGCGAAGACCACTTGTGAGTTGTGACTCAAAACACAGACTCAAGGCTGTAAATATTAATCATAAATGTTCCACACTTACACTTTGAACTGACGAGGAATGTACTCAGAATGTCCGCCTTCGATTTCGCACAATCTTTTTCCCGAAAGACTTTCCCCAGAAACTATTATGACCGAAGTATGCCGACGAACTACTCAAAATTAGATTTTTTTTTTTTAATTTTTAAAGTGCGAAGAGCAGTCTAATATTAGAAAAAAAATCGAACGAAATCGTCAACTTGCACCCAAAGTACTTCCCTCGTGAGTTACTAAGTTCCACTCAAGAGTCCTAGGAGATACATAGTCCAACGTCAATTGGAGGGATTCATTAGGCTCCGCTCAAATATGATATGAGTGACGTCTCGACTGTAACCATGTAAATATTTCAATAAAATTTATCATTGTTTCTAACCACTAGGTATTAAATTGACAAATACATCAAGGCAGTATAATAAATGACTTAACTGATAGTAATATTTAGACTAAAATCCACTGTGTAGTGTTCCGAACGGATCGGATCGGACCCATCCTTGATCCGGTTCGATGCGACTTTCGCTCGGATCAATTTTTTGACTGGATCCGATGCGACTTTCGTTCGGATAAAAATTATTTGACCCGATCCGATCCGATGTTAACGGATCAAAATCTTTTTGGCCCGATCCGAACCGTGACTCGTATGATTAAGACTCGATTCGATCCTAAATCGTGTCGTATCGAGATTCCGCGATCCGATCGGATCCGAACCGTATCGGACAGATGGGTAAAAAGTTCTATTGACATTTACTGGCCATGGACTTTGAATACATTATCCATATCTTTCCACTTTGGACTATCGCATCGGCACTTTTGACGGAAATAAATTAAAACCGCACGGCAAAACTCAGTCTAATCAGTTAACTGCATAAATTCGTTCACTCCGTTTAGTTTACAATTGGTTGAATTACAATTTTGTGCTCGTTAAAAATGACGTCGACAACAATGGACGGAGTGGTGGAAGGGTATTGGAATAATTTCACAGTGAGCCTCGCAGCTCCTGATGATTTTGAACCAATTTCTATACATCTTCGGAATAATTTCTACAGAGATGAACCAATTAATAAATTGTTTGACTGGTCAGAGACGAAGGCAGGGGACTACGACCTCATGATGAGAGCAATTCTGGCTCATGGACTCAGCCTCAAAGCTGTCGACACCACTACGAATGAAGTAATCCAATACTATATAGGTTATAAAATTACTATATAGGTACCACTTAGTGGACCACCAACTAAGCTTAATTGAGATCAATGAGCATTGACTTTGATGAAGTTAAGGGAATTAATGATACAAAAATATGTCAAGCCAAATAACATTTTTATTGTCCTTTAAACCTTATCTCTTCATTTCATCCTTCGCCGATTAGGGAATTCATTCCGGTCACTTTTCTGGAAAATCCCGGGAAAATTATTTTTTAATAAAAAACATACTCACCTCGAAATAAGGAGAGAATTGTGTTTGAAGAAGAAAAATAAATATCCGGGACAAAAAACCCTAGTCCTATATAGGGATAGAAATTAGGGTTTTCTGTTCCGGAAAAATTCCCGGGTTTTTATTTCTTCAAATCCATGCCCTAATTTTGAAATAATTTTCCCGAGATATTCTGAATAAGTGACTGCAATGAATTCCCTAATCGGTGAAGAATGAAATCAATGGATAAGGTTTAAAGGACAATAACAGTAAGGGAATTATTTTTATCAAAATCTGATGCAGATATTATGAAATTTTATTCATCGTCAATGCAATAGCAAGCGTCCCCTAATAATCCATCACAATACCCCATTGGTCTGCAAAACACGCACGCGAAAATTGAAAACTTGTCCGTAAGATTTTATATTCCTAATTTTTGTTAGATAGCCGGCGTAGTGATCACCATCGACAGTCGCCGACGCCTTGATTTCTACAGCCTTACAATCCAATCCCCGCTCACACATAAGATCCTGACGATTATGAATAAGCTGAATCGCGAGGCTCAAATAGAGACTACTTTCAACGTGGACGCCCACGCTGAGTTTTTTATGAGTTCCGTAGAACAAAAATATAGAGGGAAAAACTTGGCTAGTGAACTCTACTCTCGCTCCCTCATTCTTCTCAAATCCAGAGGGATCCCGTTAGTCAAAAGCTCTTTTGCGAGTCCAATTACAAGGAAAATTGCCAACAAATTGGGGTTTGAAGAATTGACCAGACTTTACCTACTGGATGAAGATGGTGAAGATGGGCAGCCTTTGTTTCCGAATGCCGGACCTGACCAATTTGCTGCCATTATGGCACTTCGTATCTAGACCTCCACTTTTATCCACGCACTTCCCCCATTCAGGTTGAACGTACATTGAATAAACGGCGTGCCATACACGTGTATGGTCAAAAAGGTTAACCCCGGTCAATTCTTACATAGATTAGAGAAATATTTAATAAATCTGAAATTCAAATTACAAACGATTAAATAGAGAAGTTTTATGTAATATACAGGGTGATTCAAAACCAAAGTGTCTATTCGCCGTAATTGCTTTATTTTGACGCAATTTAAAAGTTTGTTCAAAATGTAATTAACGCGTCTTATGAGCTGTGTCCCAGTGCGCTGTAATGCGCGCAGCGCGCGCGATCAACAATAACAACATGGCGCCCGTGTGAAGAAGAGACACAAGATGGGCGATTGACAACAAATTTTGCACGAAGCTATCCGAATAGACCCTGAGCAATGTTTGAATGGGGAACAAGCCGGTAAAATTTCCACGATCACCGCTGGCGTCGCCGGATGATAAAAGGGGCACCACGTCAGAATGGCCTCAAACTGTGCACATTGCCTTTCTTCGACTTTCTGAACAATGTTTAAATAGACCACGAGACTCAGAAATGCAGCGGCTCGCCACCAGAGGGCGATGCGTTTCTTACAACGACCTCTAGCTGAGAGCTACGGCATTTTCAAGTCTCGTGGTCCATTTAAATATTGTTCAGGAAGTTGAGGGGAAGCAGTGTGCAAAGTTTCAGGCCATCCGGACCTCGTGCCCATGTTAACAGTTGGCGACCCCTAGCGGTGACCGTGGAAACTTTATGATCCCCATTCAAACATTGTTCAGGGCATTAAGGAGTAGCTCTGTGCAAAATTTGGTGTTAATTGCTATGAGGTTTCTTTTTCACATGGCCGGCATGTTGTCTAAATTTATAGCGCGCGCTGCGCGCATTACACCGTATTGGTATATAGCTCGTAATACCCGTAATTACATTTGTACCAAAATGAGATTGAATTCATCTCAGATTTTAAATTGCGTTAAAAATTAGGGCGAATAGACAATTGGTTTTGAGACACCCCGTATTTATAACAATACGGTGTTACGGGATTGACTGTTTTGGAATAAATTCAGCCATCCAAACGAAGAAGTATCGTTTTGAGTCTTTGAAATTTGAATAACTTATCGAATTCTGAATGTAATGTGCACAAGAAGTATTGGTCAGACAAAGTAAAAATTCGTCGCCTAGTTTTGATACGAAAATCAGTCTCAAAATAAATGCAACTGCCAGAGAACAAAGAAAGTACTTTGTCAACTCAACGTGTACAATTAAAATTCTTGGCACCAAAAACGCATGAATAATTAAAACTAAAAAATATTCCACTGACTACGACGAATTTCTCGGTTTCTACATGGATTAACAGCCTCCTAATTGTGGTGTCAAATGCAAATCAAATACATCCACGAGCACCAACGACCAACACGCTCGCAATCTGTCAATGATCAGAACTTTGCCGTTGTAATTGTGATAAATTATTCTTCTCATTAGATTCTCATTGACAGACATGTAATTGGCTCAAGTTCAAATTATAATTCCACTTAATCCTCCTAACCCACCAGCGTAGATATGATAACAATTATTACACTGCAGTTTAAGGTACAGGGTGTCTAATATGTATTACTGCCCCCTCTCAGGAACCCTAATACGTACAATCAAGTGGAATAACTCGTTGGAAAGTTAGGTCAAATGGGATCTCAGACAATTTCAGGTTCAAGGTTCATCTGAAAGCGCGTTCGCGCGCAGCGCGCTGTGGAAAATAAAAAATCAGTTATTCGACGTTTTCATCCGTTTTTTCAGGGTCCTCCGCCTGAATAGTCAGGAAAACTTCGAAGTCTCGAAGAACGAACACCACCACCACCTTAGCACGTGATTTCTCAAAATTTAAAACCATGGATCGACATTTTCTGAGCAAGTCAATTTTGCCTCAGAATTTCTATTTCGCGTGTTTTCAGAAAAAGTGAAATATTGATGCAAAATCGACTTGCTCAGAGATTGTCAATCCATGGCTTAATATTTTCAGATAATACTCGCAAATTTGGTGGCTAAATTCGATTTTTGAAATATTAAAGTTTTCGCGACGTTTCGGCCGCTCCACCATGAAAAAACGGCTAAAAAACGTCACATCCAATATTTTTTATTATCAATCGTGCGCTGTGCGCGCGAATGCACTTCCAGATAAACCTGAAATATTTCGTCTGAGACCCCACTTGACCTGATCTTTCCAACGAGGTATTCCACTTGATTGTACCTATTGTGGTTCCTTAGATACGAGGGCGGCAATACATATCAGTCACCCTGTACATAGGGCATACGTACAATTTTATTTTTATTTTTGTCAGTTAGTTTAGTATCTGTGTGGCCTTGTCAAAGGGTAATGTAACTCTAACGCTTAAAGCTCAAGCATTCATTACGTAAACATATGTATGCGTGTGGAGAGCGATCTAGGAAAAACAACATTAAGATTTCCGAGTAGTCATTTCGCACACTGGATTTAGATACCAGTCGCCAATTCCTGTGCCTGAAATACACACTACTATAGAGAGATAGTTTCTTTTAAATAATCTAACACCAGTTTCAAAGTATAGTTCACGAATATCATTTTACTAAATTCTAAAATGACTGAACACATTGTCGGAGATTGGAAGGATTTTACATTTGAAATGGTTACTAGTGCGGATGGTGAAATTATAGCCAAACATGTACGAGATCATTTTTTGAGAGGGGAAACAATGAATATTTTGCTGGGTTGGAGTGATGAGAATGGAGACGATCATGACCGCCTTGTCGATTGGGCTTTAGCCCATGAAATGAGTTTCATCGCCTTGAGGAAGGGGACTCGGAAAGTAAGTCAATTTGAAATATTTTAAAATTAAAGTTCTTACGAGGAGAACGTTAGAGTGGATATTGTTAGAAAAATATGGAATTCTTACCAATGAATTCTGATACGATTTGAAATCTGGAAAGATATGTCACTTCATCCACATTTCAGGTTCAGGTCAGCAGTTGACCACCCCGATTTGAATTTTGGATGTGTGTTTGTGCATATGTGAATGGCATGACTGTCCTTCTTCACCTCTTCTCTCCCCGTGTTGAAAGAACGAACGGAGTCGGCCGACGTACCGGCATTGCTCGATGGCTCTCGAGCGCGAAGTACGATATTTTTGACTGCTAAACAAAAATCAAAAATCAAAAATCAAAAGTTTTTCAAAAGGCACTTTAAAAATAACTGTCTGTTCACGTTTAACTGTTATGAGTAATTAACGACCGTGTATTCATCAAAAAGTCGACTCTCACTAAAAATCACCGGTTAAACCTAAAATTGACG
>JAQFYE010004815.1:0-12819 GCA_034694305.1 Protaphorura glebata
TGTCAATGGAGTACGTTTTGTTGACAAACAGGAGTTTTGCAACTAATTGGCGACTAATTGGCGACTAATTTCGGACAAAAATGCAATCAAGTGGAATATAAGTGCTTCGCTACGCCACGCTCACTTCGTTCGCTACACTTCGCTCGCCCAAATACACAGGGTGTTCCGAATGAATGTGAACATTTTCAAAAATTAACAGTTTCTAAAATATGGACCGGGTTTTCAAGAAAAAACCCCAATGCCTAACAACGAATTTTATTTATTTTTCTTAAAATTTTGAAATCTTTTAATTTTAATTTTTTTATGCTTGAAATATTGAAAATCTCCGAATCTTGTCATAAATATTTTCTTTGAAGTATCGGAAAGACGTGAAAATAAATATCAACGACCAAGCGCGTGAAATTTAGGTTTAAATCCTCGAAATGTCGTATGCTAATGAGGTTGTTACGCTTTGGGAGTGCAAAATTTAAAGCGGCCGTTATATCGAACAAATTCTTCACTATTCGTAAAATGTCTTTATTCTAATAAAGAGAGCTTGAATACTTTTTTTAATCTGCTTCATAATTTGGAAACTAATATCTTTTGAAAGTGTTCACATTAATTTGGAACACCTTGTATTTGCGCAGTTCGAGTACTTACACAAATAGTCCAATTGAATAAAATATTGCCATCGCACTTGAAAAGGCAACTTCACTTGCAGTTTTCTTATTTGCCAGAAAGAAATTAATCACCCCGACCGATACATTTATCGAAAGAATAAGAATCACAACGGTGCTTCCGATTGCTCCAAGACTTTTCCATCTGCAAGGAGAAACGAATTCAACTAGTTTCGATCCAGAGTTTCCAATATATTCTGCTTTACCTGAAATTTAATTTTTCGCTAGTATTTTCCATAAGTCCTTCTACGGGGACAACACCAATCAGTCGCCCAAATCTGAGAAAAACTCGAAGTCCGGCAAAGAGATCATCCTTCTCAATTTTTTGTATGGCCGATTCGACCATAATATTTTCTACATTCTTGTTTCCGTCTTTCGACTCAACAATAAATAAGGACATCTTCTTTGCTTCTGATTTCTTTCCAAATAAATTTGAGTATAAACCAGACATTTTATAGGTACTCGGTCAATTTCGCACTTAATCGTAGTACTTTCGATTCAACTCTCCCCGTTAACATGAATTCTACACCATTTTATTCGGTTCGATGAGTTCAAATTATAGAAATATTGGAAAATTCTCTCGAGAATTACGTTTGAATGAATATAAAAGAGAGCTTTTAAATTAACCTTCTGCTTTGATAGTGACATCTTAGACAGCTAAACAATTCCCAATGGAAAGAATAATGTGTTATTTATAAATATATTCAATCGTCAGAGGCATTCAATAGCTTCAGAGCAAACTACGGCCAACGAGTAATTTTATGCTCGCCTAACATATCGTGTCAGTAAGTTTTGGCTCGCAATTTGCACTGTAAACTTTGACATCAATGTTTACCTTGTCATGTCATGTCAACCTTGTGTGGGTTATGACAATTCCCACGCTTAACCATTAAATTGTCGACCAAGAACGAAGAAAATTGTATTGAAAGCTGCTTGTTAGAACATTCTTATTCACAAATCAATTATATGGCGGATGCGGAGTGTAATTATCTCAGAAACTACAAACGGACCTTATATTTGGTCCAATTTGTTCAAGATGTACATATTCAGAATCTACACATTCCAAGAGTCCAAATTCCAGAGCCGATTGGCTAATCCTACATAAAGATTTTACAAATATGCGGAAAAGATCAATAATTCATCGATCATCATAAACTTGAAACACTTATAATTTATTGAATCCGGAATTTTAAACAAAATCAAGTTGTATACCCGAAACCGGGGGTCAGAGAAGCTTTTGTTTCAATGACATAATTCATAGAATTTAAAAATACAATAGTCCGTACGGTCAATAAAGGTTTCCATCGGACCAGCACATCGTATACAGCTTTCACTTTTTTGTAATGTTCGAAAAGCATTTAATTTGATTCCTGAAATATGTATTTCAATGCCATAGCAGTTTCGCTCCCAATCGATGTTTCCAAATAGATACGATACGAACATTTTGAACGACCACATGAAAAGACTGATTTTGGACCCACCCGAGAGGACAATAACTAATAAAATACCTAGCATGGGTCCAAGAAAAGTTAAAGTGTCTGAGCCCAGAAATAATTCGACTGACACTACTGGGACTGTTGGAACCACTGGTGAGGCCAGGCAGAGTATAATATCAGAGCAGATCCAATCATTAACTGATGCTGAGATAACGGCCGAAAAAAAGAAACTTATCATCTTCAATTTAGATCCAAGACTACCGATTGTGGATGGACATACGGGCGTAGTTCGCGGTAATGTACAAGATTTACGCGTATTTTTTTCCGCCTCCGTAGGATTTGACTGATTTCGCACAGAGTTTACAGCTGACCTCTTAGGGACAGATTTCACTGATCACTGTAACGCAAAAACTAGTAAAATTAGCAGCCGAATCGCTTAAATACGACAAATAGTGTTTCGTTTCCGTCTTATAGCGTTTTTCTTTAAAAAATTGTAAACATATGTTACAATATCCGCTTTTAAAATCCAGATCTAAAATTGGAAATTCCACTCTCAACTGAAGGGCTAGACGTGTTAAGTGATGCCGGCCATATCTTCATAATTCCAGGATCAGATGAGTTTGGAGGAAGTAAGCCAAAGCAGAACAGAACAATTTTCTACTAAGTTCTTTATATTTCGCTTCGCATTATCTATAGAATTCTATGACGTTGGAAATAAATTTGACCTCATGAATGACCACAACCGACGTGTGTTCTTGGCAATTGAAACTTTGGAGACAATAGCACCGAACGTTGACAAATGTTGTGGAACAAAAAATGTACAGCATGAATATGACATTATTGTCCTGGGATCAGATGGCGGAGATGTATTTAACATAGTAAAGAAATCTGAGGTATTCCTGGCCGCATACTGTATGACATATGTTTTTCTATATGTACACGACTATTTTTTATAATTAGATTTCAATAATTACGTACAAGAACGAGACCTTGGGATATCTTACCCAAAAAGATGGGTTTGGGAAAAAACCACCGACAAAATATGTCGTCTCGGATGGGGAAGGTGACCTTTTCTATATTATACACACGGACGAGGTCAGAGAAGGGGGCTTCAATGTTTGTTATGCGAGTGGTGATACAACGCCAGTTGCAAGGATTGGTGACCTTTGGTTCGATTTAGAAGGAGGGATGGAAAACCCCTTTGTACATACGTACGGCGTAGAGTTCGAAGAAGAGTTGCACGTTGAGCACAAGGCTCTCTTGGTGGCCGCTCTATTCACAGGAGTATGTTCCAGTTGTTAGTTAATCAGTTGGTCCGGTTAATTAAATAATTAATTTTTGATTTGTTTCCCCTCCAGTATTTCAGATTTTTCAAACCTGACAAAGGCCCTTGGCTGTGCGAAACGTTGGGCATAGACTATTAAGGAAAACATTCTGTAATCCGGAATCTTGAAGTTTTAACAAAAGTGGAGTCGCGTTCAGAATTGACTTAACCTGACACAATATCGTCCTTAAGTAACTGCTGTTAACTAATTCTTGTTAAATAAATTTTTTGAATAATTCGTGGAGAAATTTCGGACTGCGGTATAATCAAAGCTGCAGTTTTTATTCCCTTGACGGTATGACATTTCGAATCCATAATTTACTCCCCTGGTCGTGTCGTTGGATGAAAATGAAAGTATGTAAGTTCCGATGGCAACATTCGAACGAAAATAACATTCCAAAAAATTCACAACGAACCCACGACACTATTTTGAACTCGAGTGAAAATGCTAAATGAAGTTGCTGCATTCAAATTACTAAGTTATTTAGTTACTTTTACTAAGCTGAAATTTAAATAGGATATCTAGTATTAAAATGGGTGAGGAGTACATGAGGCGAATGAGTATCGGTAAGTCCTTCATGAATATTCAGTAGCGGTATCATAAAATTAACTAACTAATCATGAAATTCGTATGACTGTAGCCACCGCTTCATCTGATGACGGAAACCCAAACGTAAGGTTTGGAGAATTTGAAGAGAACCGTCGACGTTTGTCTATTGCGGAATATAAAAAGTATCAAGTGAGTGAAGCCCGACCTCTCATGGGGCTATCCTTTTTAGGAGGTAAATTGTAACCGTCCTAATTAACGACAAGTCATTTTATATAATTATATAACTTATCGGGAGTTTTAATAATTTCTACAGAATTAGCTGAGAGTGGGATGAGCGAGACCCAGATGGATGTCTCGCCAGATATTCTTTTGAACACGGACCAGTTCTTTTTAACAAAAGGAGCGATAGATTTTAAGCAAAGTGAGTCGGATTTCATAAGACGCTTGAACTGAGCCTAATAAATAGTAATGAAATCACGATTAAATAATCAACTTTTTATTAAAAGTGATATTCCAAAGTGTTCAATCAAACTTACAGGATTCCAACACCCTTATGTGGCGATTACACATCGCAGTCATCTGCAAGTCTTCTGCAATAAGTTATTCCACGCGCAGACTTAACAAAACCTTAATCTGGATATGCAAATTAGTACCTGCACTAAAGGCCAACAGTGTTGAATTTCTATCGCAGGATTCATTGCAGGATTTATTGCTGAATATTTGCTGTTCATGGGTTGGTATCATGTCTCAGTGCGCTCTTGAATTAGTATCCATGACAGATAAAACACACCTGTAATAGTGAGTTACTGTGATTTATCGAGTCAGGAATTTCTAAACTTTACCTTGAGGTCAACAATAACAATGTCGACAGTTTCGGTCAAATCCCACTGCCTCCAAAACTTTAAGTGGGTGGTTGATAGGATAAGAATGCTTTAATGTCAAATTTTGACATTAAATATGTTGAGACATCAATGTATAATTACGTTAGACCAAAGATATTGTAATTAGATAATTTATACAATACCTTTGTATTTTTGTCAGACACAAATTTTTGGCTTGCCACTATTATAACACCTAGATTAAATTACTGTTTTTTGCGATTGTTATTTTGGACGAATGTTCTAGAAAGTCTCTTAAAACAACAACAATGACTTAGATATTAAGAAAATGGTGACAGTCCCGAACAGACAGGGTGGAAAATTAAGGATACATTTTCTGATGTCGATTAACCTCTGACAGATTTTATTTGTTTCAACAGTCTTTGATCTTGACCTGCCTCACGTGTATAGCCTTTTGAATAGTGTCGGTGAGAGAATTTTCTTTGTTACTGAAACACTAGAAGCGTATGCTTCCGCGTACTCCCCTCACAGGGATATTGATTTCACGGTTCTTCGCCGACTTGGTGGAGTTCTTTTTGTGTTTGAAGGGACAACTAAGGTTAGTGGTAACTTTACTATTCAGAATGATAAAGGATAAAACTAATAGATATTCAAAAAATTCAGAAAGCAAAAGTTCAATGTGAAGGTAGAACAATTGGTACAATCACAAAATCCTTCATTGGAATGACCTATTTGGTGAAAAATGTGACTCAAATACCTGTGTTCAAAGTGTCCCCCGCCAGCAATAGTCGCAATAGCTATGAAGTTTTTGCACTTGGTTTCGCTGAACCTGTTGGATTAATCAAACCAAAATGGATGAAAAATAATGACCCTAAGCTGCAGAATACTTTTGGGATGTCTTTACCAAAGAAATTGAGTAGTGACTCTAAGGTACTCTTGCTGTCAACCTTCCTTATATTGGTCAGTAAGAAAATCAATTACGAACAGCAAAGAAAATAATTTGATTACTTGGTCACCAGAAGATTAAAAAATTACAAATTATTTGTCATAGTATTTCTACCACATTCAACCAGCAATTCGTGGGGACAGTCGAAAAAAGTTTTGGCAAGCATTTGGTTTCTCTGCAGGTGTTGGGCTCCTTATTTTCATCATGCTTATGATTATCACGTTCACTATTCTCTTCTCGAAGAAGAGATAAAAATTATGAGGGTCGGAAGATTCCGTTAAGAATAATAAACTTAAAAAATGTTTTAAGTATACTTGGAAAATAAAATGATTCCACATTTTGACCGCAATTTTTCAAGCATCGACAGCAGATTCAAGGACAGACTTCTGAATACATCTCCAATTGCAAGTACTTCTGCATTGAACGAATGATTTTAGACAGACTTTAGATAATAATGAACCCTGCGTACATGAACTGGAGGGTTCATTACTTCGAGTCAACAGAAAATCTTCACACCCGGGCTTTTAGGAATTTTTACCAAGCTTCCCCAGCAACCCAAATTTGTTAACAGCAATGTATTCAGCGCAAAGGAAGTCAGACATTTGTAAAAGTTGTCATAAGTAGCATATTTTGACGTCACATCGCTACTGTTTCTCAGATGAGGGAATAGCTTTTGTTTTAGGTAGTTATACTAGCTTCTTAATGAGCGAACTTTTTGTTTGTATTCCGTTGTATTTTCGCTAAGTACGTCGTCGTTATAAATCCGGAAAGATTTTGACTGGATATATTCTCCAATCGGTTTTAGAATTATGTCAAATTTGGAAATTCCAGACGTTATTTTAACACGACCACGTAAGTGTATTTCATTATCATGTTCCTAAAACTGTTCTGACTAAAAATTGTTAGAGACCAAGCTCTGGTAAAGTTCATTAGTTTACTTAATTTTGCCATGAAGCATCCCCAACTTGGTTAGTTACTGAGGAACCGACGAATCAAAATGTGCGTGCTTCCGCATCATCTCGAGAAAGTGGAGGGTCTAATGCAAGTGCTCTAAAATACGAGGAATCTCGGATGTTGCTCGAACAAATGAGTAAGTTAAAATAACGAATACGAATGTAATCTTCACATTTTGACAATTTAAAACAACTGTTCATTTCGTAGGTGGGCAAGTAGAAGCCGGGCCAGCTATTCTGGCATTCTTGCAAGGAACAGATCACTTGTTTATGAAGAAATGCAAAGAATATCCAGAAGGTTTGTGACACGTATTTTCCTCATGACCCAGTACTCTGTTTACAACTATGTATAACTGCCTAGATGATGTCTGCTATGACGTCTTCTTACGTTGAAATTAGTGAAAGTTGACATCTTCATACCTGACAAAATCCATGAGTAGAGACTCTGCTTGCCGACTCGACTTATTTTATTAACTTTAACCTTTTATATTTCAGAGTTATTTGGCATTAAACCCTTGATCACCCGTGAGATTTGGAATTCATCTTGCCGAACGATCTACTATGCTGGTTTCAGCAACGGAAAATGTTGCTCCCCCGGTAGAGAATTTGTTTACATAGTTGTGGATTTTAGTGGCCGACTTGTTCTAAAGGCTACTGGTAGACAAACTGGTCCAGGAATTAAAAGTGTAAGTACTGAGGATAGGAGAGGATAGTTTCGCAATAACTGTGTGCAAAATATCGCTACGATAGCACGGATTGCCCTGTCTTGGCATTTTTTACTGATTATAGCTTACGGATAGCTGTGGAATCTAACTATCGGAGCTGGTCCGTAATCTCGTAAGAACGAAGTATAATATAAAATCAGTGATTGCCACCAGTATCTGTACATAGAAAAAGTTACAGACACATGCCAAAAATTGTTCAAAGTCCAAAAACCTAATTGATACGTTGTCTAGTTGTAATTGTGACCTGATACTTCAAATACTTCATTATTGGATTGATAGAAAACTGCCCGACGATTCATACAAAATTTAAACTGTCCAGTGAGACCACACTACGCGACTACATGGCCTTGTGGTCTTTTTGACTAGATTATATTTTATCATACGACAATAAATTTTGAAAAATATAGACTGGAACTATTTGTCTCGGCGATGGAACAATGATAGGAACGATTAGTCAAGAATTCTGTGATGCTAGTTACACGATCAAGGACTCCAATAGCACAATTGTTTACAAAATTCAAGGCCCTTGCTTTGCTTCATGCACTCCATGCGTTTTTTGGTGTTTTGATGAAAGTTTTGAAATTGACATGGCGGATGGGGTGACGGAAGAAGGGCTAATTAAGACGTACTGGAAGGATACCCACCCTGAAGCACGTGGGACATTCGGTTTGAGTTTTCCAATTAAAATGGATACTCAGCATAAGGCTTTACTCTTGGGATCAGCGTTCCTCATCGTAAGACCTTCGAAGTACTATGAAAGATTATTTCAGGCTAACCAATTTTCCAAAAACCGTTGTCATACATATTAGAATTTTTGAATAAGAGGGATCTAATAGTTGTAAATTGACACAATACTCGGTGTTGGGGGTACGGATTCAGAAATGAAAGTTCGAGCATCTTGGTTGGTCACGTCATAAAATATATACTGACCAGTATGTCTAATACAATTTCATTGTTTCCAGCACTACCAATACTACCGATGTGGTGGTAATGGTACTACCATGGTAATTCTTCTCGCCTTAATCGGAATCGGGATAGCTGTGGGAATTCTAGGAAAAACTATCTTCAAATGGTATTAAATAATTCCATTGCATTGGAAAAGAACAATATTTACAGAAAAAAAATGATTTCTTTATGTGTTGTAATACAAAGTCCGAAGAGGTTACAGAAATTAAAATGGCATTCCATGCCAACTTCTACATAAGTGGCAGCATGACTCGATCGCCTCAACTTATTTTGAAATTTAACTAATAACAAAAATAAGGAAATTGGCAGGATTCCACGAATTCAGTATATTTGCACGGGATTATTTCCTATGGAAAATTTTATGAACTTTATTTAACCTGGTAGTTTTTATAACACGGGTTTGCTGAGTTAAGAATTTATAGTCCGTCCGGTGTATTACAGGTTCCACGTTTCATTTCCTAGCTCGTTCTACAAAATCCTGTCGTATTTATTGATTTGATCAAATATTCGGATTTATATATAACGCAATATGGTTCTGAAAAGAATTTATTTTATTTTTTCATTTGGACTACTTATAACAACTTTTAATGTGGGTGCCGCTCCTTCCGAAAACGATGTAATTGAAAATAAAGACAGTTATTTAGAAATATGCGAGAAAGGAGAAATTCACCGCATTGCCCCATCAAATACTCATGCAACTAAACTGACTTGCGAAGATATTGTCCAGTTTAATTTTCAACCCGGTGAGACCGTCAAGAGAATCCGAGTGTTTGGAGTGTAAGTTCAACTGTTTATGTTTGTTTATCGTACATTTCCCCAAATTCGTTTAATCAAGTTCCCGTAGTTCTGGACTTCAGGAGGTCCACTATATTCCGATCCGATTGGAGAAATTGAGAAAGTACACCAAATCTGAAGCCGCACACTAGGCAAATACGGTAAAACCTGTCTCAGGCTACCGGAACCGGTATTTTGTTGGCTTTTGGTGCAAGTCGGTCGACTCAGCGTACGGTTTTCTGAGTCAGGCGGTCCCCTAACTCAGGTGTTGGGTGGAAAGGTTTCACAGTATTTACGACTAGATTTATGACAGACGCATTAGAAGTTTACGGTATTTCAAACCGGGTTCCATTCTTCACAGGTTTTACAGTTATTTTCTTAAAAACCCACAGGTTTCTAGTGCTGGACTCACGTACCGGTTGTCCGAAGCGATTATTATTTGGTCATGGTCAATGCAAAGACATTCATCCTGGCATTGCCTTAAGGTTGATGAAAGATGGAATCTGGCATGATGCTGAAAATAAGACATTTTCCATCATGTTCAATATTATGACTGGGACAATACAAGCTCTTCGGTTACCAAATCCAAACAAAGAAATTGTCAAGATTCCACAAGGAACAACTTTCTTTACGTTGTCCGGCGATGTTGCAGATTTACCAGAAAAGGGAGCTTATTGTTTATTAGAGGACCATGTCAATCATACGAGGATTATTTCACAAAGACATGTCATGTCAGGTGGAACCATTCAAATCGGCGGTACCCCTGATGAATGTCCATATGAAAAGTATTTCAAGCCATCCCTGCATACATCTCCGTCCGCAATCAACCTACCCAAGCAACTTGGTAAAGAAATTCGGTTTTCTTATTACATTTATTTTACATTTTGTAGTTAGTTATACATTTTGTGTTGCTATTTCAACTACTGTGCATACCTAAGCGGGGAATATTACAGCGGCTTTGCTTTCGTACCGGGTGTCCCAGAAGTGAGAGGCACCCGTGATTCATCAGTTCCTTAGGAAAGTAAGGTAATGCAAGTTAAGGTCGGACGTAATTATTCAGAAAATGAAAATTTATTCCACGAAACCAAAAAAAGTTGGTAGGTACAAAATGAAGATTTGGGATTCCACTTAAGCAAAATTTATAGAGTCATTAAGCATTGCCAAGTGCCTTTTCTTTTTGCGACACCCTGTACGACAGATCTAATAATACATGTAGAGATCAAACTGATGTAGTACGTAGTTGGTAGTGAAAATTTTAGATTGAGATATTTAAAGAGTGAAGTTGAATTGTTGGGTGCATTGCAACAATTGATAAACCACTGGTCTAAGAGTAATAATCATTAATGATTATTAATGATGCACCACCAGAGTCTTGCAACTTGGCATGTGAAACTGAGCAACAGGAAGGAGCCGGACCTGGGCCTTTGGACAATTCGGAGGCGAAGGCGGAAAAAATACAATCATCTCGTGAAGATACGACAATTCCACCCCATGTCATAAATGACCCTTTGGCCACTGTATCGTTCGAATCAGCAGACACGGAGATAACGACTCCGTTCGTTGAAGACAACATAGCTACAACGTTAGCTCCATTACATCCAGACGATGATGAGGTACCAATCGGAGAAAACAGAAGAAAGCGGAGAGAGTAAGAAATTATAAATTCATTGGGTTTACAACCCTGTGATTTTATTTGCCAGATTATCTGCAAACTTTTATAACTTTCAAAGATATTTAAAATTGTTCTGGTACTTTACATTTCAGAATCGGTTACAAGGGTCCAATTGTGTGCGTCAAAACATTCGCAAATAAGTGCACGACAGGCATAGGTAGCTTCAACCTGACGACTTTAGAGAAGTTATTTGGGTAAATGGTTATTTAGGAAAAATAACTACGATTTGTAATTATTTGAGTAAATAAAATAAAAATATTTATGATGTGTGAAATATTAATATGGAGCGCTAGATTCGGTTCGGACAACGTTACTGTGGGTTTCCATATAGATATTAATAGTAATGGAACCTCTTCGTTTTCGAAGCGATGTTAATGCAAAGTAATGGAAGCGCTAGGACCGAATGTTGACAACAGTTTTCTGAAATTCTTGACCTGAATAAAAGAACTTCCACTAATGCTCAGACTATACTGGTTACTCGAACTTTTCATCGGTACCACTCAAAAACATTCGCCTTATGTGTCTCGTGCATCGGACCATTAAATAGCAATCAATTTCGTCGCTTTATCTGTTGTATGCATCCCTCAGGAACATGACGCACAGCTTTTCTCCTGTCGTAACTTATTTGTTTTCACCATAAATCTCAATAGCACCTGATTTCAAGTTGTGGCATTTTTCAATTGTAGATGTCATTGTCGCTCTACTTCGACCATGACCGGCAGTCACTCATGATACTTTTCAACACAAATATACTTCAATAATCTTGTGTGTTCACCAAGGCTCCTTCGACTGCCATACTCGTGTCTTCACTTCATCGTCGTTTCACACTATCCGCTCTACGCTGTTTATTAATCTCAGTCATCCTAAAGTTAGGTTGTAGTCGTAGTCCTTCGATTTTGAAACTTTCCTATTTTAAAGATCGTTTCTGATTTAAAAGTTTTAGTTTTTCTACTTATGTTTACTGAAGACATTAGCTCATCCAATTCATGATTTTCAAAACTTTAAAGAATTGATGAGAACATCTAGTCTCACAAAATTTTGTACATTCGTAGAAAGAATTTGTTGAGCGCTGTTATAAGACAAACATTCGTTATTGCGAAAGGCGGAACGACTGAGCTATACAATGGTCCATGGTGGCGTCTGTCTGTGTGTCTCTGTGTCTGTCCACACTCTAGCGTTCGCATTTCAGGTCTGATTCACTTCAAACTTGGCATGTATGACTTTGGGGTCGTAGCTCCGGTCAAGTTCGTTGGGCAACAAGATCGGACCACTACTAGGGGTACTCTGCTATATAGGACAGACTATATAGGGCTATACTAGGGCAGTATAGTCAACTTTGATTGACTTCCGGTTCGGACACTCTGCTATATAAAATTGGCAAACAGGAAGCGGCTTTTAAACCAACTTAAATGAGATCGCCAACGAAAGTTTTGAACAAAATTAGTTAAACGGTAGAGCGTAATTTTTTTTGATCGGCGTTCTTTATTTTTCAACACCTCGTAGAATCAAAACCCCGGCAACCATACAAGTGTCAAACTTATTGTACAATTGCGCTTCCAATAATTGGAAGCGCAATTGTACAATAAGTTTGACGAACGATAAGAAACGAGTATAATTATTATACTCGTTTCATTAACTGACGATATGTGTTAAAATTCGGCATACGTTATCAAGGAGTTCTTAGCTCGCCTTGACATTGTCTTAGACCAACGATTGACATCCGGTCCCAGCTGAAACGGGATGTCAAACGTATTGTTTAATTACACTTCCGATTGTACCGGTTTCATTAACCGACGGATTGTCTTAATATTTGCGGTACGTTGTCAAAGGGTCCTTGGCTATGTCGGACAATGTCTGAGACCAGCGATTGACATCCGGTTCTAGGCGGTAACTTACTGTCTTTCATCTGCGACTCAATACAAATTTCGACGGTCAATGGCTGTCTATGACCTTCCTCTCTCTCTTTCTCTATCACGTT
>JAQFYE010004816.1:0-12818 GCA_034694305.1 Protaphorura glebata
TAAAAATAGGCCGACTAGGAAATGAACCGGGGACCTGATGGATTAAGACTAGACCGGTGCGCTGAACATTATACCGCATGCAGTTGCAATTGGTCCGCCCCTTGTCTTTTCGCTACTGATTGAGGGCTGGATTCCCTCGATCTATCTATTGATCCTTTAAAGATATTTTTCTCCCTAGAGTTCTCCCCTACTACCAGGAAGGTTACCTTCCATAGGCCAAATGAAAGCAGCTGTATCTCTACGGAAATTCCGCGTCGTTTAGCTGGTAGTTTGGCCACTCTAGCGAAAACCCCAGGGGGGACTGTCAATTACTATTTGTGTTTAGTGGCACTTGTTCAAACAAATCTGATTTTCTGAATGAATACTAGAATGTCCGAAAGAAAAAGATCACCCTATAGCAGTAAAATGGAACTCCATTTAGACAAATGAAATACTCTTTGAACCAGTGTGGCCCAAGTTAAGTCGTGCCTGATTGAATGGTCAAATTACAATATCACAACATGTATTATGCTACTACAAAATAGTCAAGAGACTGATGTTACACCGGAACATAATACGAACGTGCTGCCAGGAGCTCATTGATTATCTTACATTCGGAAATATATTAGTCCAACACTTCTAACTGACTAGTTTTAGACAGAACGGTGAGCTCAGAACTTAAAGCCGGCGTACAGTATTGATATATTACAATTTTTACATTATCCCAGGGGTTATGTATTAATGGCGGCCTTTCCATGTCAAGTTATTAGGCTTAGCGTTAATGACTGTCAGAACCGACTCCTTAGCGCCTTGTAAAGTAAATATTGCCTATAGTTAGGATAACCGCGGTGCACTACCTTGAAATCATTCGGCACTCAGGATTGGGATACTAGCCGTCATGTCGGTTGTCCGTGAGAATTTTTTGCTACTTTGTATGAAAATGGATTAAAAAATTCACCTTGAACTTGATTTTTGTGTGGACTATGGACTTGCATGGAGGCAATACCAGTAAAAAAAGTTCATTGTGTGGGAAAATTCATTTGAGCTATAAATGCAGAATTAGGATACATTCTTTGGACTTTTTATAAAAGTTGGAAATGTTGAATAAATAGTTTCCTAAAAATCTATTTTGTTAACCGAATTTAAAATGTTTTGAGCAGTTTTTCTGTTATTGCACAATTAAGGCACACCTGATTCCACGCAATTACCGGAGAACTTCTGGTAAAGCCCGGTCTCTAATTGAACCCGGTCTCCATTACAACCCGGTTACTTTTTCCTACTTTCTCCATGCACGCTTATGGAAAAAGTCGAGAAAGCGACTGACCTGGAGACAGATTTTGCAAATAGAGCCCCGGGGCTATATTTGAAGTTCTCCTATATAAGATTTTTATGAGTAATCAAATGACTGCAAAACTAGTTTGATGCTATATATATAGTTAATTTTCAAAATTATATCATCCGAATCCGCTGTAACATCGATCCCTTGCCAACATGTCCATTTAACGCGTTCATAAAAATACAATTATACAACTTGCTTGAAGTAAATACATAAGTCGATTGTACATTTGATTCTAAATTCTAGGAAATATTTCCATAAAATGCATAAGCTTCTGGCAGCATTTCATTCAATTCCAAAGATGAAGATGTCAAGAGATATTTAGGTTACTTAGGAATTAGCCATTTGCTACGACGCGTGACGATGGAAGTGTGTGCCTTGCGTTGTCAAGACAGAATAAAAAAATTAAACCATTAAACAATTTATAATGTTTGGTTGTCCAGATGCAAAGTGGGGTAGGATTTGTGGAAGCTAACTTTCTAATCACGAAATTTTTCCAAAATTGTGCTTCTAAAGCGAATTTTTTTATTTAAGTTCTGCCTTAGTATATCATAAAGTTATTCCTTACTTTAGGCGTTGTAGCTACAACGCTTGCCAACTGAATTTTGTAAAGATTGACAATCAATCGATCTTCGGAAGTTGTAAAACGTGTGCAATGGACCTTTTCTGGGGTGACGTTGATGACGCTTACGCTTCTCCACGTTCGAACCAGAATGAAGCATCCAGTGCTTTAAAGGTTTTAAGATATTCAAATGAATACATTACACTCCGGCTCCAAACAGATTTTTTAATCTTTTGCGGGTACTGATTTGTGAATTTATTTGGCCATACATTGTTGACATCTTGTATGATATTCACCAGGAGGATAAACTTCAGAAAGACGGATCAGTGGATATCCCGGAAAAATATTCTGATACTGTCCAGAATTGTATCGTCGTCACCGGCTCTATTGGAAAATTCGGCCACGGTCAATCAGAACACTATGATTTGGTTCGTTCCGACAACATCACAGACTCGGAATGTGATGATGAGAAGAAAAACGGTCGTTCAAGCTTGGGATTGCATTGGGAACTTAAATTTGCATTTGGATTATGCATTTTGAAGTTCACGATTTTGATTTACCACATGCTTTCAACTCGGCAGAATTGCACTTTTTGTGCCGTAATCAAAACACAATTTAAAAATGGACACAGAATATTGCGTGTCGTAACATTAATATTGATTAATTTAGTCATTCATGTTATGGTTGTTTTGGAACTTCATACGCCCAAGCCATTTCAACTCAACAAGACATTTTAAATGGCGGTTAGATGAATTCTCAGAAGAAATGAGTGAACGAGTCTTTACATCCCCTACAATTCATGACAAATCCGGATCGTGGTAATTTGCAATATACGAAATATTATCTTCCTAGATGAATGTGCCGAAATGATTTGGAATAACAAAATTTCAGGGGATTAGTGTTTCGCCAAACGGCAGCTGAGGAAATTAGCTTCGGTCTAGTCGCCAAACACATCGAACAGAATATCGCACATGTAGTGGCCAATATTGAAATTTCGGTCACGATTGTAGAGGGCGGTGTAATTCCAGGTACGTATACTTGTGTACAGTAATCAGTAGCTGTGAGCTATAATGAAGTATCCGGGTAGTAGGAAGTGACCCCAGATAGATGTCCTCGAGCTCGCCGGAAAAAATAGAAGACTCCTATTCGGTCATGCATGGCAATAGATTATTCTAAAAAAATATTTCTTTTATTTTGGTAGGAATGAACGACATAAAATTTGTTCAGAAGTTCGCGTGTGATGGAGACTATGGGTTCTCACCACGGATTCCCATTAGTTACGAGCAACTGAAGGATCGTGAATTGGCAATCAACTGCCGGATTTCTTTTTCGAGGGAAGTATTTTCGCGAATCGTGAATGAATTGAAAGCCTTCTACTATGAGGAACATCAGCGATGTTTTGAACACGCTGAAAAGTTTACGAAGTATTTAAAGTACCCCGGAGCCAGGATTTCTGGAAATGGCGTTATTCTCCCGGAGAACAAATTCCAGTACAAAATGTCTGCTCGTCAAAATTCCGGACCTGAGCTTGAGGGCGATTTCTTATCTTTCACGAAAGTAAATGTATTTATATTTATTTCAATTTTTACAAATTATTTTAACTCAACTCATAAATTCCAGGATCCACAGACAAAAGTATTTTACTGGAAAATTCCAGACTTTCCTACGCGCCTGAAGAATGGAGATGAATTCTGGGAACTTTTCTCACCTCAATTGCCCATTAACTCTCATAATTTCTGCTCAGTTTGGTAAGTCATGTGCAGACCATAATTACAATAAATTGAATTCACTCTATAACAGGGCTATTTTTTATTTCATGACCTAGGCGTTTACGACTCATCGAAATCCAAGGGGCTTTCCGCGTCCGTATGCAATTACGAGGATTACCTCGCGGAATCTCCCAAATCAAGATGCGTCATTTGTTGGAACTTGTAGACAACTTCGGAGAATGTGTTGTTCCGAGTCAGTAACAATTTGTCCTATATAACTGACATTAATTTTATTAATATAGCAAATGTTTCGTGGTTTAAATGACATTGAATTTCAGAGCATTGTGGTAATACAATGAAGAACCCACAATTTCTGCATCTTTGGGATACCCACCGAGTCATCTTGTATCCGAGGGAAGCGATTCTGGAACGTTTTGTGGGCAGTGATTCTACTCTCAGTCTCCGAATCTCTTTGCAATGTGAACCGAACGACACCGTCAAAATTTTGGAGAAATCAGCCAGCCATACCGAATGGATTCTCCACAATTAAAATTGTACTTCTCAAAATCCCAATCTTATCAATCTAAATTCGTTGTGATATAGTTTCAAGAATAATCAAGTTAACTACGCAAAATCATAGCCTTAGCCACTTTGCAATAATTCTGGAATATTTCATGGAATGTATTTTCAAATTGATGTTTTATGTATATTTTCAAAATTCACAGACACATTTACGTGTACTCCAAATTCTGATCCGCAATAAATGACTGATTATTGGATAAATTAGAGATTATTGTGTAGCTACATGTTTAATTTATGGTTTAATTAATGTTAATAAAATAGGTATAAGAAGTTTCATTGCCTATTTTTTTAAGAAAATGTGGATAAAGGTACTTGCTTTTTAGGCTCATTTTTTAAGTGTCGAAGCCTTCTTAACAACTTTAATGAAGGTTCTGCTCCGAAAATTCTAAGGATTCTTCGATGAAACGAAATCGGTTCGTTTAACAGCGGCCAAGAGGCTGATTATAGGCGCATTATATGCGTCTGGCGTCTCCAAGGAGAAAATAAAATCGGTCGAAGCATTATTATTTTTCTTAGAAGTTTCTATTAATTTCTCAAAAAATTGTGATCGTAAGCCTAATTTTTTTAATTAAATTATACAAATCTATTGGTGTAGAGAACTGTGTCTAAACGCCTTCAATTGGCGTTAGTACAGGAGCCGATTCTGACGGTGACGATAAGGAGATCAGTTTAAACGTAAGAAATCAATTGGTACATTAATTTTGTAGACTTATTAAATTGTCTACATAATTTCCAGGCGTCCGGAGACGAAATGGAGGACCCAAAATCGGAATCCGGTTCCACCGGACAATCAGAACAGATTGACTTGATTCATTTTGAAAATATCATGGATTTCGAAAGTAATGATGAAAAGTGTCGTGCGGCTTGCGGCCTTCCAGAGATTGGCGGATTCAATACTTATTTGAAGTCCGGGTTGATTGCCATCTTGTTTTGGGCAATGCTCACGACCATGCGTACTGAAGTCGTTGTATTAATTTGCGAGGTAAGTGACATCAGAATTGCCTTACATCACCGAATAGTAGGCCGGCTTGTGGTTATTCCGTCAAAGTCGAGATCACTGACTTTCCCCACTTTCCCCATGGAGAAAGCGGTCTAATTGATTATTTATGGTATATTGAGGGATCAGTAACATCCTTATTATGTGCAGGGATTCTTCTTCTGGACCATTTTCAAGTACGGTGGAAATAAACCCTTGATTTCTACGAGAGTCATTAAATGGACTTTGGACGAATTCTCCGCAGAAAATCGGAAATATTTTTTTGCATCTCCAACAATTTATGACTCCTCTGCCTCATGGTACGTAATAATTGTAAGATATACATTTTGGTTTATACATTCTTCAGATGATGAGATTAGAATATCAAAGAATCATCCATTATTGATTTGTTAGGCGATTGGTGTTCCGTCAGACGTCTGATGAGGAAGCTAGTTTTGGTCTTATCCTTACAGAAATTTATGCGGAAACTAAACAAGTAGTGGCCGATATTGAAATTTCTGCCACGGTTGGAGGACGAGACATTGTCCCAGGTACGCCAATTTAAAAATTTAAGTCGGAAGTATTCATTGTCATTTATTACCACGGGGGAATCCGAAAAATCTATTTTTGTGTTTGGGGTTACTGTTGGAATCATCCCCAACTATTATTCAGTTATAATAAAACCGAATCGATTAATTTATTTCAAGTTTTTCATATGTATTTTAGGAATGAACGACATAAAATTTGTCCAGAAGTTTGAGAGTGAAGGAGATTCTGGATACTCACCACCGATTCGGATAAGTTTTGAGCAACTAAAGAATCACAACCTTGAAATTAAGTGCCGAATTCGTTTTGCCAGTAACTTGGCACCTATCGACTACAATTTTAAGAGATACCTCTCGGAGGGTTACCGTCCCGCCTCCAGAATTTTTGAAGATGGTATTATTCTCCCCGAAAGCAATTTTCTGTCTAAAATGCCTGCGTCCACAATTTTAACCGGGACAGAGCTCGAGGGTAATTTCTTGTCTTTCAGGAAGGTATGATTTTACGACGATACATTTCATTCATTTTGTCATTATTCTGGAACTAACAAATTAATGAATTCCAGCATCCAGAGACAAAAGTATTTTTCTGGAAAATTCCCAACTTTTCGAAACACCTGAAGAATGTGGAGTTCTGGGAACTTTTCTCACCCAAAATACTCGTCAACTCTCACGGTTTCTGCTCAATGTGGTAAGTTATTCTCGAGTCCTTCTATTTTACAACGAAAAGTTTAGTTCTTGGGTTCCTGGCAATTTAAATTTTATTTCCTAGGCGCTTGCAACTCATCGAAATCCAAGGCGTTTTCCGCGTCCATATGCAATTACGAAGTATCCCTCGTGGAATCTCTCAAATCAAGATGCGTCATTTGTTGGAGCTTGTCGACAACCTTGGAGAATGCGTTGTGCCAAGTTAGTAACAATAATATTTAATATATCAAGATTTTCTGTTCTGATTTGAAAATATATTCCACTATTTTAGAACATTGTGGGAGTACCATCCAGTACCCAGAATATTTACAACTTAAGGACACCCATCGTGTCTCCTTGTATCGGCGAGAAGCCATTTTGGAACGCTTCGTGACCAAAGATGATACTCTCAGCCTCCGAATCTCTCTCCATTGTGAACCAAACGATACTGTCATCCGCTCAGGGGAAACCACCCCTGTTGATCAGAAATGAAATAATTCAACTCAGAACTCACATCAATTATATTGCACTCCAATTACACAAAATTAATCGTTCAAAATTTTCAAAATTAATTGATGTATATTTTCAAAATCATTTCCGGTATGCTCAAAATTAGTAATAAATACTCCAGTAGTGGAGAACGTACCACGTACTTCTTTAAAACAACCATATTTGGCTGAGAGATCGAACCCTCACAATGTTGAAATGATAACGGCTGGGAATAATATTCGGCTCTTCATTAATTCTTTATGTTAAGTAATTATGACATTGATTCATCTCTCGTGCCGGAAAACCGGGTAATTCTCTTCTCTAGTTCAATGTACTTTGAGTTCGGCAGTTCGGATCTGTCTGGGACATTTTCGCTTTAGAGATTCTAAAACTCCGAATTCGGGGCTTCACGTCGTAGCAAGTAATTTTTTTTTTGCGAAATATCGGCGCGGTACGTCCTGTGTTGTGCGGGTGGGAGAAACTTCGATTGTGTGGGCTAACCAGACCAGACATACCAAACACCCGGGACTTTTGCAGCCTTTGCTTCTACAGATGCAGACTCTTGGGTGAATTTATATACTTATACCCCTAAGTATACTAAAAACCGAATTCCGAACTTTTCCGGACTCATGCAGTGAATAGAAAAAAAAACGAAGAGTAACGTATTACGCAATATACAAAAGGAAATATCGAAAATATCGCACTATATTGTTTCGACGGCAGTTCATTAAGTGAAAACACGTCCTATACATTCATAATTTAATGTGACATGGAAATTAAGTGGGTGATTAAAGTGAACTGCAATATTGACGATAAAGGTTCATTCCTCGAGGATGAGCACAAGGAAGGAACCGATATCTGAAATTCCGTTCCAGAAAAAGAAACAAGTTGTGGAACGTCTTAACTACCTTTCGTAACAAGCAAAAAAAAATCGGTAGACGGTCGAAGAGAACTTACTTAGTACTTATTCCTTGGCATTGTGCCCATCTGACATTCTGTCAGAGTTGTATAAATAATTCAACTCAACAGAATACCTAGGTATATAGTAAGTTGTGTCTAGTGGAAGCATTTATCTCAGTTATCAGCAGGTACCAGGGTCGAATCAAATCGAACTCTCCAAAGGCGACCACAATATTTTCAGTTTGCCGAGTTTTCCACGTCTTGGACATAATGTGCCTCGAGTTTATATAAGATTCATCATCGGCGAAACTCGTCCAAGTCTTTAGGGAATCAAATAGAATTCCAATTCCACATTTGAACTAGATTTCCAGTATTTCAGTGTTTTGTTGTGTTGTGTTTATGTCCAGGACTACCTACGTCGTCGAATCGTCATTGTGTAGTGTCGATACTAAGAGTTCAATTCGATACTACCTAGGGGGAATCTCCTCACGGTGCCGCGGTGCCCATATTTATTGTCTTTGTCATTGGATAGTCATACTTGTAAATAAATTAGTGGTTGAATCCTATAGGTCGATCCCCGGAATACTGTGTACTGTATTGACGTGACTGTGACTCCTGGAATTTGCATACCAAGAAACCCGGGCACTAACCGAAACCGAAGCGGACCTTCGGTTTAACTACTATAACTATAATTATTTCACTATTACTCAATATATAGACTCAGACTGACTTCACTGTTGAAATATCATCGACCATCGAAAATTATACCTACCGGGATATTACTTAATAATAATGTGAATGTGATTTCGGTTTTGACTTACGTTACTTACCAACATGTGAATGCATGAAAATTGTGATATTTACCATTTACGGCGGTTTACCTACCTATTTTTAATTTAATTCGGAGAACAAACTGTAAGACTTCGATTTTTTTGTGGAACTAGTCAAATATTAAAGAATCTGGACTGGAATATTTAATGACAAGAGTCGCAGAAGTCGAGTTCCACCATTTATTGTTTCGCCACGTCCATCAAGCATAGTTGCCTTGATTTCCTTTATGAAATATTTGGCTAGGGACATTCATCAAGTGAAACTAGGCCTACGTGGACATACCGGGTAACCTAGTCCCGAAAATTCCGGACAAGCGGAATAATTGACAACGGATAGGGACAGGTGTATAATTAAAGAAAATTGAGTAAGTATACTTTCCGTTCCGGCTTTTTGGAAATCTGCCAAAATACTGTCACTCTGAATGTGTTGTGCAACGCGCCATTTTAATTGTGTCAAAAGTTTTTGAGTCTTCGCAATCAAATTGCATCAGAGAGTGAAATATCGTTCGTGCTGGACGTTCGTGGCAGGAATCGGTAAAGTGTCGAAATACCGACAAAGAAATTCCGAAGTGTCGAAGATTTATTTTGAATTTCTTAAAATATTGAAAATACTCCGCACGAGTGAAATTGACATTTCCGCAGACATTGCAAATTCGAAAAAGGATGGGAACAAGGAGACGATACTTGACCAACTAAATTGACCCCCCGCCTGTCTGGGATTTGTGCAAGTCTTGTGCGAATTAAGGAGAAAAAAGCGAGAAGGAAGTGTCCTGGACTCGATTTTTGTGTCCAAGACAAGGATTTTCTATTCTCCTAACGAAGCGACAGACATTCTTCGGTTGAATTCTTGGACAGAATGTGGACTCAGCGTTGAAAAATCTTAGTCCGTGTGTACAAATTGAGTCCATCCCCGGATTCGGGTGACGGAGTAAAGTGTGAGTGACCTCTCCTTCCCTTCTTTTTTCTCCAAGACGACAACGACGCATTTCCTGTAAGGTCCAATTATTTTTTCGGCGTCTTTCACGCCCCATTTACTCCGTATCTCAAAGTGACATTCAAGAGAAAGTGATAAAAAAAAATAAAGAGAAAATGCCGGTGAACGCAGCAGATCGGGCTTTGATGCAGGACCTGACGGCGTCGATGTACTCCAACTGTGAGTCTCAGCGTAAATGTATGTCGTGTGTTCTTCGTGTGTCCAATGATCGAATATTCAATTATTTAAATGGAATATACGGAAGAATGGACAGTGAAATCTCTATATAACAAACTTTGACGATAACATGTCCACCATAATAATATCTGTAGAACATTAATTTTTTGTAACAAAATTATCTTACACCAAACAGATATCTTGTCTCTTATATAGAGGTTTCACTGTAAATATAATGGCGGCCCAACGCACGACGCACATATGCTCGAGGTATATTTTAAATTATTGACGCGCGGTATGTAAATGTCTCGCTTGAACCTAGCACGTTAACAACCAAAAATCAACGAATTGACACAGACAAGAATCAGGAAGCGAAATTAATTGAAATTTAGGCATTTTTTATTAGGTTTAGGCAAAACATATCTAAATAATGTATGTCTGCTTTTCATGTCAGATATTTGAATGTCTGAAAACAAATAATAGTATTTTGAGGGAAAAGTAAGTTGTATCCGGAAAAGAATACAATATTCCGAGCAATTGAAATTCTTTAATAGTTCCTTATACAGGGTGTTCCGGAAAAAGCGCATAGTTGTTTGATAATATTTTGGCGTAGTAACGAAAATTTACATTACAGGCAATGAGATTAAACCGTCCAACAACGAAAAAAACACAAACAACTATGCGCTTTTTCTGAAACACCCTGTACTATGTATAGTAGAAAAATAAAGTATTATTAGTGAGAACTATTTCTAAAGGCCTGGCCGGAACTTATTATAAGGTCGATTTGTGGATACCAAATCAGTATTCGATCGAAGGAGGTTGTTCGATAAATGGAGAGGCGAAAGTGTCACCAGGCTTGTAAGCTTTCTGGTTTCAGTTCCTATGAATTTAGATAAATATCAGGATTCTGAGTTTAGCATTCGAAAGAAGCTAAGAGTGAAAAACAAGTTGTGATAAGTATCAGATATCAGCAGAGTATATCATAAAATATCATAAAATAAGTATGGGACATAAGTGTACTACAATTTCGACAGCTCAGATTTC
This sequence comes from Protaphorura glebata, assembly GCA_034694305.1. Classification (NCBI taxonomy): domain Eukaryota; kingdom Metazoa; phylum Arthropoda; class Collembola; order Poduromorpha; family Onychiuridae; genus Protaphorura; species Protaphorura glebata. The sequence continues at coordinate 10,787 of JAQFYE010004816.1, forward strand.
TTTCCTTAATTATATTAAGGTACCTGATTTCGTCATTTAGCCAATCTGCTAGTCCATTGGGCAATAGCCTGATTTAATCATTTAGTCAATCCAGTCCACTGAAATATAGCCTGATTTAGTCAACCGTTCATTCTTGGCCAATACCTTACCATTTTTTCCAGGATGTTCCTCCGACATTTACCAGACACCCTCACCCATTTTCTGAGGTAACTATTGCATCGTAAATTAAAGTCGAGGAAGAGGCATGGGCTTATACAATGTTTATTTATTTTAAATTTATTTTTACCGCGAGCAGAGTAGATCCTAAGATATCGTTACACAGGAGCTTCGGTCGGGCCACATAATTACTGATACGCAGAGGCTTAGAATGGTTATAATAACATTGCTTGTTCGAATGTACATGCAAAATTTGCCTTGATAATTTATGGGAGTTCGCCGTGCCCAAATCTTCACGTCCTGAGTATCGTCAGAGTTTGATTTAGTATGCACAGAATGGAGATTGACCATGCAGCCAATGAACAACTTTGCGAGTACCACAGGAATAAAATAAGACGGAAATTATCGAGAATTAAAGGAAGTGACCGAATGCAGTTAACTTTTGGAATTATGGATAAGGACTCATTGTCGAAACTCTATTCTCCATTCAATTCATCTGAACGTTAGCCGCATCGGCTCATTCTTAAGTTTCAAGTTCAGACCGTTATTCAGATGTCTAGCCAGGTCAACAATTCATTAATACTAAATTAGCTCATTCTGAATCTGTTTCTTGGTTGACCTTAGTGTTAGTCACGAATAGCTTGAGTCCCGAAAACGTACCTGGTTTTGACATCAAAAATTCTGGAACTTCAAAAACGTGTCAAGGTTATGTGTAATAAAATTTTAACGTTCTCAAAGTACGTTTGTTTGCTGAGTGAGTCTCTAATGACTCAATTCATTCACTTTTCAAAAACATTCGTCATTGTATAAAAGCATGTCTCTACTTTGACTTTAATTTAGGATACGTAATTACACCACTCTGAGAGAAGCGCTATTGGCCAATTGGATTGGCTAAATGACGAAATCAGGCTATTGCCCAATGGACTAGTACCTACGATACATACATTTCATATGTAACATAACTCTCACCCTAGATGTTTACTGAGTGAAAATCTCGATGTCCATTTATTTGTCCTGTCATTGTCCGTCCGTTCGTCCATTGCACTATCTTTTCGAGCAAATAAATTGGACAACCGAAGCTCCCGATTAAATTGACAGATTGTCCGATTTCCTTTGCAAGGAAAGTGAATAGAGAAAAGCATTAGTACCACAACATTGCACGATTTTTCCAAAGAAAAACACGAATCATTCCGAAAGTGTGGTGTCTTGTTTACTCACTAATTGGAAACTGAATGCTTTTCATTTAGAAAAAAGGCTTGTCATATTATATTTTTGTGCAAATATTTGTACGATGAGTTCTAAATAGTCAGTACATTATAGGATGGAAGTTACCTTTTCTGTCTCGTTATGTTTGTTATTCTACCTCTTGGGAAGACAAGGTTTTGATCAGATGTTTTAATAGGTCTAGTCCATTTGCAATTTTTCCTTTCGACAGTTGTAGTATGAGCTTACCTAGCATGCAATGTGTGTCGAATTATGTTGAATATTACAATGGTCCAAACAAATGTGTCATAGAATGGTTGTAACGAGGATGTATGATGTTGCGTAGGACTCAGGGTTGTAAATCCTGGGTCAAATGAGAATAATTGGACAAGACGAAATAAAAGGGCAACGCTATGCAAATATTTTGTGTAATGTGCAGCGTTTAATTGTATAGAAGATGCTGCAAGGAAGGAAGCTAGAACAAGAATAATTTTAGTTTTAGTTTACACAATATTATAAGGTTTGACCTAGCAGGTCCATTGCAGCATGATGGTATGGTTGGCCCATTCTGTCTCGCTGTGCTGGGGTTCGATTCCTCGGACTTGCACTTCCGGTGGTTGCTTTAAAGAGGTTTTTTCCACTGGTTTTTCCTACTACTAGAAGGTACCTACGT
>JAQFYE010004817.1:0-12818 GCA_034694305.1 Protaphorura glebata
TTCTTACGTGACTCCCCCGTTTCTTACTCGATTCCCCCGTTTCTTACGAGATTCCCTCGTTTCTTAAGTGATTCCCCAGTTTCTTACGTGGTCCCCCGTTTCTTCCACAATATAAAATGTATATAAAATAAACGGCCCCAAAACGAATAAAAACTCACGATTTTCCTCCTCAATGTTCTGTTTTGTCTTCTAAAATCTTGACTTTCGTTTGTTAACATTAAACATTAAGAAATCGTGAACGGACACATGAAACACAATCGGGAGCAGAGAAACTCAGCTTTCGTCACAAATTTCAATTTCGTCCGTGTCCAAAACAATTCAATCTTGACAATTCGATCAAAAACGTGAATATGGACCGAATATGACCAAATTTCTGGCACTAAAATAATAAGAGGGGGCACTTGTGACTCTGCAGTACGCTTTGCAGTTTAAAAACACACGACAACTCACATTTTCAAAAATGAACCAAAATTTTGAATTGAGCGATTAGAAATTCGTATGTTCCCGCCCGCGCTCGATGGCTGCACTGAATTAGAATATTAGAAAATCAGAAAATACGCCAGTCCAGATGAAATTAACATGCATTCACATTATGACAATGAAAATATTATATCCATTTTAGTATCTCTTTTCATATTTTGAAAATTTTTAATACTAAATTAAGGTTGATAACTTTTAAATATGTAAAATGAAATGAACTGTTTGTGTAGCACTTTAACTACGCAATCCACATAAATATACTAAATACTACAATAATATTTAATATTTTGTCAAAATTCACAGCCTCATCCCTCAACCTGAATCATTAACTTTAACTGTCTTTTGCAACGCCTCACTCCAACACAAACTACAACTACAAGCATACTGAAGATATTGAGTCAAATTCAGTCGCATATTCCGCTAACCTATGCACAAACGCAGAGTTTCATGTCCTCATTAATTTATCGCACATCCAAAGGAAGTGGTCAACTCAACACTTTTATATTACAGGGCGGCCCATAATTTCATATCCATGAATATTCCGTAGGACGGTGGTTCAAAAAGTATTTTATTTATTTTATTAACAAAAACACAGGATGAACAATATTTATATGAATATTACGTGTTTTTCTGAGTTCTATTTTTTTACAATTTCTGACCCACACGCTAATACACTGTCCTATCGTTTCTTCTGACGGCTCTAAGCCGGGTCCGAATGTTGACAACAGTGCGAACTGAAATTCTTGACCGTAATAAAAGAAATTAACTAACTAACTAACTATAGTATTTTTTAAGGCCTTCTTTATTATCAGCAATTTACATGTAAACATGAATAGTTTTGCAACGACTAATAAACAAACAAACTTTTGAATAAATTCCAGACTTCCGATATTGAGTTTGATGGGTTGACATGACCTAAGATATTTTAACATAATTTGTTGATTTAACGCCTTGATTTGTCCATTCCTCTCCCACGAGGTAATGAAATCCTGAGAACCAGAATAACACTCTCCAATGTTAAATTGAGTAGGAAATTCCCTTCTCCAGTAGTCCAAATTCTATCAACGAAAAGTCAATCCTATACGGTCTCAATTCTGAACAAGCTAGAACACCCACCGGATGATCAGTTGTTCTCTAAGAGTGTCGGTGTGTTGTGAACTGGTAAAATTATAACTGTGTTACTGATGACTGACCGGCAAATAACATGAACTCACTCTGGAGCCTATGACTACTCCTGTGACTTTCTTTTCTATTTAGTAACTGCTTGGTCAACTCAGGAAAATAGTCCACTTTTCAACAATACTTTTAATAACTCAAAATCTTTGAAAACTGACAAAATATTACAATTCGGATTCACCACGCTGCTAGCAATAATGGCGGACTTCTTGTCTGCTCGACTTCAATCGTGGGAATGATTGGGAGAAAGGGAAGAACTTCTCTTGGGGGTCCACACCGCGTCCTTTTTCCAGGCACGCGTGGGTGACGTTCTCCCTGTCTTCTCTCTATTCTCCCTTTCTTCCAATCACAACAACTTCACATAGGGGGTACGATAAAGAAGAGGCGTAAACTAGAGCCTCCCAATCTCCCACAGACGCGTTGTACACATATACAGCAAAACATATGGCCCTTACACCTTATCTTCAACATACACCATTAATATCTACATATACCGACCAATACCGTCCAATACCGACGTATACCGTCCAATAGCAACTAATACTCACTAACTCTTAACCCAAAAATGCATTGCTTAGGCCAAAAAGTACATAACGCTTATACCAAAAAGTATAAATCACTTATACCAAAAAATTATCTAGTACTTAGTCGCCCGATATTCAACATAATCCCACCTTCTTTAACGGGAGATAAAGAACTAAAAATGAATATCGATACAAATAAATATGTTTTACAAAATCCTAAGTATACTCAAAACAAAGAAAAATATTAATAAATCTTCAACGAACAATTACTGTTTCTTCTCTCGGTCTCTCCCACCGTGACAACTCTGACCACTTTCATTGTACAATTATAATCAGAACAAATGTCAGAATACCACTCAAATAAGTTCTTTATTGGATTCTGTTCACGATGAGGTCTTGGTAACTTCTCTGGTCTAGGGGGAGGACGTTGAGATTCTTGTCTTCGTTCCGGCTGTGCTTGTTGTCAATTGCGGACTCGAACTGGTGCCACTGCTGGGCTCGAACTGGTACCTCTTCTGGGCAGGAACTGATACTTTTTAGTCCTCGGCTGGAACTGCTTTCTAACTTCTCCTGAGACTGGTGACTGCTGTTCTTCTTGACCTCAGACCACTTCTCGACTGGAACGGGGTTCACTGCTGGGGTAGTAACATTCATAGAACTGACACTCAGGGCTGGCTTCACTTTTTTCTTAATTTGCGATGAGCATGAGTGCCCAACCAAACTTGGTTTCAGTCGCGGTAAGTCCATTGGAAAGAGATATAACTCTTCCTGTAAAAACTAATCCCAATATATCTGCCCCCAGCAAGACTTCAACGTCCATCGGGTTGTCAGGGTTGAGGTCACTCACTACAACTTTATTCTCTTTAAGTTCAGACAACCAGGAACCCCTTTCCACTCTAGGAATCACACCACATATCATTTCTTGATCTAACAGTTTCATTTTTGTTGAGAAATTCCCAACCACACTTTCGAGTCCAACGCCCAAATTGTTGTGATCTTTCACGTTTACGTGACCACCTAACAGTACATGATTGAGACTCACTTTCTCCATTGGCTGAAATCCCAATTTCTGTGACGTTGTCTTCAGGATATATGACTGCTGAGAACCACAATCAATCATGACTCTCACTTTACTTTCTTTTCCCTTCCGCTCATTCCGCACTTTCACAACCAACGTGGGCAGATATATCTCATTTGAACAATTTAGTCCCGTATGCGTCGTCGTAGCGGATTCTGAAACGGAAGAACTGTCGTTCTTTTTGTGGATCTCTGAGCACATTAATGAATTATGTCTTTGTCCACAAATAACACACTTTACGGGCGTTCTACAAAATTTAGCCATATGATTTGGCTTGAAACACAATAAACATGCCCTCTTACTGAACAACTTGGCTTTCTTTTCTTCATAAGTCATTGACTGAGCCCTTTCACATTTATAAGTCTCATGACCTTCTTTGTCACAAAAGAAACACTTTCTCTTTGTATTACCATTAAAAAGTCCAGCTGCAGTCGGTATCTTTCGGGATTGGGAATTACCTTTTGACTCCCAATCTTCATCTTCTGATTCTTCCTCTGCACTGGAACCTATCCCGAATCCTGCCTTGGCCAGAGTTCTCTCCTGTTCACATTCAATTTCTCTTTTCATGAACTCAAGCAGGTAGTCGAGTTCAAACTTCTTGGGGTCATTTCTTTCACTGAACTGACTTCTTTGCCAAGCAACAAGGATTTCTTCGGGGAGACTGGATTCAATCATCGGAAACAGGAATTCTTTCGGGTCAATTGCGGTCCCTAATGACTCAAGTAAACGTAAATACGAATTTATTTTGTCGTACAGCTGGGTCAACGATACTTTACCCGAACTGTCTTGACCTTTGCTAATAATCATTTTCAGCAACTCACGAATATATACTTGCCTGAGTAACTTCTCCTTCCCAAAACGTTCCTTTTAGATAATTCTCCTTGGACTGTGGGTACTGATCTACCAATGCTCGGGCTGGACTTCCAGGAACCATACACTGAACCAAGTACTGAAATTTGTCACTGGCATCTAGATCAGGGTTATCATCAATTTTCTGGAACTGCGCCCACCAGCCGAGCCATTCCGTCAGTTCACCAAAGAATTTCTTTAGTTCAATTTTTGGAAGTTTGAATGTAGTCCTACCACCCCCTGCTGATGCCTCGGAAGAGGCTGTACTGATGACGCTGGGAGTTGGAGATATCGGATGCAGGATCTTCGTCAACTTGGACTTTGCTTTCTTGATAATCTTTGAGTATTCTTGGACAAGAATACTTTCGGCCTCATGCTCCTCCTCTGTGCACTCAGCATCCAACATCGCCTCAGTCATTTCTTCATTAAGGCTGGACAGCTTAATTGAGAGTTCGATCATATTTTCCAGTAAGGCTTCGAACTCATCTAAATCCCTGACCTCTTCTGCTAAACCGGCGTCAATACTCGTAATGGTCCTTGTGACCGCCGATCGAACCTTGGTACGGGCCATCTTGATACGATCCATTTTTCCAAAGTCCACTTTATTTATCAGTCACAAAACAAATATGTCAAACTGATCACAACACCACCGATCACGTCGGGGTCACCATATGTTAAATTGAGTAGAACTTCAACACCTACGAGGTCCAAAGTCGATTATCGAAAGCTGAAACCTATTTATCTCAATTTATGAACAAACTGTAAAATCTACCCGATGATCAGTTGTTCTCTAAATGTGTCGGTGTGTTGTAAACTGGGAAATTAATAACTGTGTGACTGATGACTGACTGATAAATAATACGAACTCACTCTGGAGCCTATGACTATTTCTGTGACACTACTCTTTTCTATTCAATAACTGTTATGTCAACTCAGGAAACAATCCACTTTTCAACCAATCAGCACTTTTAAATAACTCAAAATTTTCAGAAACTGACAAAATATTACAATTCAGATTCACCACGCTGCTACAAAAACAATGGCGGACGTCTTGTCTGCTCGACTACAATCGTGGGAATGATTGGAAAGAGAGGAACTTCTCTTGCGGGTCCACACCGCGTCTTTTTTTATTCGAGAGAGTTCTCGTATATTCTAGAACAATGCTACAGCACGAGTGGGTGACGAATCTGTTCTCCCTCCCTTCCAATCACAACAACTTTACTTGGGGGATACGATGAAGAAGGGGCGTATAGAAGGCCTCCCTCTCTCCCACAGACGCGTTCTACATATATACAGTAAAACATATTACCCTTACATTGACTGTCAACTCATACCAGTAATATTGACATATGCCGTCCAATATTGTCATTTGCCGTCCAATATTGTCATTTGCCGTCCAATGTCGTCATATGTCGTCATATGTCGTCATATATTGACTGATACCGACCAACTCTTAGCCCGAAAAATACACTACTTAGGCCGAAAAGTACATAACTCTTATACAAAAAAATATAAATCACTTACACCAAAAATTATCTAGTGCTTAGTAGCCGGATATTCGGCACCGATATTTAAAACACATAATAAGACTAAGAAGTTTGTAGATAACATACAAGACTTGCAAGACTAACATACAAGACGAGAATTTGTATAATAATTTTTATCATAGCAGTATTAAAATGTCCCCTAATGAAGTAAAGAAAGAATTTGTATAAACAATCAACAATTTTACCTTACCGTCCGCCTAAATTTAAAATTGATGAAAAAGTTTTTGTAACCAAGCGAAAAACTGTCTTTGAAAATGGTTAAATGTCAGGTTACTTACCAGACATATTTACTGCTTCGTCTGTTATTGAATCAGTTCCCAGAATTTATAAAGTGAAAACTAAAAATAAATTACCTGTGTCGGGAACTTTTTACGATAGTCACTTACAATCTCTCGACCATTAACAATCTTCATGGATATGATTGTGGACGGATATGACTGGATATGATTGTGGACATTGTGGACGAGGACATTCATTACCTTCTGAAGAAGAAGTTCAAAAACATCAGCCGAACTTCAAAAATTTTTGGTCAGTGTATTCCAATTTAAGTACTCACAATGATACAAATATTGCAGTGTCAAATGAATCGTCCAAAATTTCTTCAAGCTACGGACGCTCGTTATGTGATAATCCCAAAAACAAGAAACAGAAGGAGAAACAGGAATAGACGAAAAAGAAAAAATAAAATCCTCGCCAAGATTGAGCAAGATGAAGCCATGAATTTCATTACTGAAAAACTAAAACCTTGTAATAAGTAAACCCAAAACTGTAAAGATCTTTGGTTAACCAGCATAGCCTGATAGCTAAAGTGTCAGAATCTCACGGGTGTGATTGATTCGATATAATCATGCTATGGTGGTTAAGCTTTTGCTTTTAAATATGAAATAAATATTTTGTACAAGAAATTTTTTGCGCTTCTTCATTTGTACTGTACAACAAATTTATTCACGTTTTGTAAAAATTGTGCAATTTTCTGGGAAAATATTATCACAAATTGGACGAATTTTATTTCGTTTTTGAGTTGTATCAATGAACACATATCCATGTGGCTTCCTTGTAGTCCTTGTAGGCAGCATTCAATACTTGATTCGTCTTTCCACCTTTCATCTGTCGTCCCAGACAGGATAAAAAACTTGAATCTCTTGGATTTTTCATAATGCAGATATAATGACAGCTGCAAGTAATATTTCGTAAATTCTTGTGGAAAAAAATCTGAACAAGAATTATCAAGCAGACATCACGATGTGATGTTCGTGTAAATGCAGCTGTAGCATCATTATATCTGCATTAAGCAAGATTTGCTTGCTTCATTCATCAAATCGTCCAATGCTACGATGCTTGGTTCATCCATTCCGCCAGAATATTCTTCAGGAAGTCCTCTGTAAAATTCAATTGATGGAATTTTTGTTTTCAGTCCTCCAAATAATTTGGGTTGATATTCGGTTTAGCAATAAAGTATACGGTTAATTGGTCTTCCGTCGCTAGTCTCAATCATTTCGTTCCGTCTTTCCAGCAATTGTTTAGGCAGGGTACTTTTACCACTTTGAGGCATTCCAGACATGACCATTTCAACTTTTAACGTATAGTCAAAATCTTCACACTTATCATATTCTGGCAAACCATCACATTCAGACATATGACGTTCTAAATCAGATTTTCTAGTAAATGCCTTATTACCTTTCATGTTGACGGTTTGAAATCAACGTTACCACTTAGCCAAATTTTGTAAGTATTGCTATTTATTCTGTTCAAACAGTAAATTCTTATTGCCAAGTATGTTCTCCCGTCCTAGTTTTAAGTGATTTTACTTGTAAAAACAGTAATTTTTACTATGTCAAACAGTATTTCAAGCAGTAATCTTACTACGTAAGCAGTATGCCAAGCAGTAATATTACTACGTTAAGCTGTAATTTTAATATGTCATGCAGTATTTTTACTATATCAAGCAGTAATTTCACCACGTAGGCAGTATGTCAAGCAGTAATATTACTACCTTAAGCAGTAATTTTACTGTCATGTAGTATTTTTACTATATTAAGCAGTATTTCTACTACGTGAAGCAGTATTTACTGTCAAGCAGTATTTTTACTAGCTCGAATATTTTTTTTCTCGGATTTAGTAAATAACTTTTACAAAAAACGTTTCGTATTTTTTAATTCATTTTTCATTTATTTACAAGGACTAGATCGTATAATTTTAAAACGAGTCTCAAACGCTTTATATATTTTACAAAGAAAGTCCTAGTTAAGACCAAATTGTAATAATCTGTTTTTTTTTAAATAGTGTTTTATTTTTTCCCTTATTTTTACAAAATTCTTGCTCAATTTCTAACACTTCGGGTGGAATATTTAACATACATATGCTCTTCATTTGAATTCAAAACCAACTTTCTACTGTATTGTACTGACGAATGTAATACCATCAAGAGAAAAGCTCTTCTATTTACATCAAATTTATTCAATTTCAGCTTACTCCGATATCTCTAGAATTTCAAGCATTTTCTTCAAAATATTCTTCAAGTCATCAGCAGGTAGTTTAGTAATGGTCTAATAGTTGCAAAACAAAGCAATAGCCTGTGGAGTCTTCTCCATTGGAAATCCAAAATATTTTCCTTCAAATTTCATTTTCATTTGAAGTTTTCCATTTTCAAGTTTGTACCAGCAATGAATGTCCGTATCCTCGTCAATTTTTGCCTTTTTTGATGGTCCAGCTTCTTCCTTTTTGGGACATTTGTTTGAAAAATGTTTTTCCTCGTTACCATTAAAACATTTTTAAACTTCTTTAGCATCTTTTTTCGCCTGCTCACTTTTTTTTGGAACATTGGTTGGCAAATTCTCCTTCTTCGTCACATTTGAAACACTTGTAAACTTTCTTTTCAACAAGTGGTTCCTCAACACAATTGCTCATTTGTCCTTGCTTGCCCATTAATGCCAGTGAATTAATGTCCCGCGCTATTTCCTACTCCTCCTCGAAAATCCAAAGTCTTTTCTGGTTATCCAATTTAGCAAAGTCAATTTTTTTATAAAATCAAGAAAAGTTGGCTAACATGGTGATTCACTTTTTGAAATTTGGAAAATGCTTTTGGAAATTGTTTTTGAATTGTTTTTGAAATTTGGAATGTTTTGTACAGTTTTCAAGTTGCTCAAACCGGGGTTAGTGGGCGACTGAACGATTTTTCTCCAACTGCCCTTTTATATGGGTCAGTTTCTAAACGTTCAACGTACGTTTTTACAGGTTATTTTTAGTTTTCTGAGAAACGTACGACGAACGTTTTTACAGGTTTTTTTTAGTTTTCTGAGAAACGTACGACGAACGTTTTTACAACTTTTTTGTCAGTTGCTTGGCGTAAAACGATTCAGTTCGCCCCCAGTATTTTGTAGTGTAATGTATTACATTGTCTCGTATCCTGATTCATATTCGCTCAGAGATTCATTATCGGAATCATATTCGAATTCACGATCGAAAATAAAAACTGCCTCAATAATATCTTCCGTTGTGTGAAATGGTAGGCCTATCGATTGACGTTGTCTCTGGATAGCTGATCTAACCTTTTCTTTCAACAAACCCATTTCCACAGCTAGCTGAGCATTCGATTTTGTCATTTCACGATCCAACTCTTCGCCAAATAGTACTCTTGGTCTAGGATTGTTTGAATTATTAACGCCATTGGGCGTACTATCAATATCGTTTCTTGGTGCATTCACCATTGACTGAACAGATTTACTTTTCACTGCTTCCATTTCAAAGAACTTGTTTCTAACATAAATTATATGTACATAAATCCTTAACAGGGTTTCTATATCTTGGCGACATACTGCACATTTCTTAGTAGAAGTACAACACTGCTTACAGCTAGTTAAGTGACAACACGGTAGATTTGCATATTCAACTTTCTTGTCCAAGCATAATTTGCACGTTTCATTTTCATTTTCAGTCATATTTTCACTCACATTTTCAGTCGCATTTTCAACCACATTTTCGGTAGCATTTTCAACGACATTTTCGTTTACACTTGCATTCAGGTTCTCCGCAATATTCACGTTCTGTATTTCCTCTTGAGTCAAGTTCATGGGTAAAAAATATTTTTGATAAATGCTTTCATCAGAATTTATGTTTAACAGGGCAAAAGCACATTTCCTATTCAGATGCTTTTCTTCTAACTCGATTGACATCTTATGACCAAATTCCATACCACAATAAAAACATCAAAATCTTCGTCCATACTTGTAGAATCCTTGTTTTGCTAGCTCGTTTTGTAGACGTTCTGTATCACCGCTCCATTTGTTACCCTTATGAGTAACGTTGAACTGTAATGTTACATTTCTTGACTGAAAAGTTACAAAATTCTTATGTTTCGGCCCTCCTCTGGTGCTTACTGGTAAATTTGTACGATTGAACTTTAAAATGAACATATCTTCATCTAGTTTATTCCCCTTAATCGGAATATTACCAACACTTTGCCCTCTTATAAACGGACAAAATGGAACAAGCTTCTTGTGATCGCTATGTGCGCAATCAACCTTGAAAATCTCAATAGAACAGAATGAGCAGCAAACAATGTCTAAAGAACCCGTAAAGTAGAAGCCGGCAGCAGCCAAGTCTTCGGGTTTTACATGTGGATTTGTTCAATCTCTGAATGTATTTAGTCGATCAAGTGCTGATTTGTAACAACACACAGGTTTGACCGGACGATAAACTGTGGGATGTACATAACATCTCCTCTCCATGACTGAATGAGCAAGACTAAAATCATACTCAGTAAAAACGTGGTATATATTACTCAATTCTTACCCCAACAATTATTCTACAACCCATCAGTTTCCGAGATTTCATGTTCTGTAGGAAAAGCATCTCCTTGACCAGTTTTCACATCTTCACTGTTCGCTTTCTTTTTTTTTTTTTTTTCGCTCAATGTCTGAAGCTAATTCAATAATATTATTCTTCAGCTCGTCAAAGTCTTCATGTATCAACATCCAGTAGCTTGAAATTAGCTCTAATCTCGTTACAGGCATGGCGTGCAGAAAATTTAAATTTGAAATGATCTCCCTTTAAATATATGAACAACTCAGATTTTGACATAATCATCCAACAGTTAACACGCTTTTGCATGTCTACTCCATCCAAATGTAATTTCTCAAGACTTACTTCAGCCGAAATTTTTACTCTGTCTTTTGAATCCATGTTTTTCTGAGAGATAATTCAATACTTGCTTCCGTTGTGAATGAATGAATGACACTAGTTGTAATATCTATTTTACAATGTTTTTATTCTTTTCAAAAATCGTCAGTTGTTTCAAATCTTCATCCTTTTATACCGAACCAAAAATAAATTTTGGAAAAGAATATGTGGCGAAAGAAATTTCCAAGAAGAACCCTTCCTATTTTAACCTTCGCGTACCGAACGGTTGTGCAACGTTCCTACCATTCCCCCCATGCTAGCAATGCTGAGAATACGTTTAGTCAACGTTTCTCATTCTCTCCCATGCTTACAATGCTGTGAGTCCTACCCAACATGTTAATACCCCTACAGTACTCCTAGATTACTACTCTCACATTATATAAGCATTAGAGATGAAACATAGGATTATCGGTGATTGACGTAACATCCGACTACTATGCTTAAACAACTCACGTCAATGCACAATTGAGTCCAGACAGTTTGTGAGAGTCACGGGTCACCAAACTATATCTCGAAGACGATGTGTACTTGAATGTTGACTTGACCCTTTGAGTTCATACAGCTCGTGCGAACGAAACATACGAACTGATATAATTTTAATTCCTCTGGGACTTGACCCTAGGGTAGTTGACCTCAGAATGGCATCGTACGCATTCCCAAACACATTGACCTTGTCAATGTTGACTTTGTAGTGAAGCCACTCATTCGTGATTTATTAGACTTCATTTGTCAGTTGTCGGAGGAGGTCAAGGCCACATGCAACGCTGTAAACGTTATTGATGCGACTCTCTGGGATGACTGCCATCCGTTCACTTGGGTTTGAAGCCTCTTATAAGCATTCATGTCGTCAAGACAAAGTTTGGGTAAACCACTGTTTCTCCTTCAGTGTGGCAGTCAGTTCTGACCATTGGCACGTTGTCGGTTTCGGCTTTTCTGATGATAAATAATTTTGACTTCATTTTATTGATTCATATATTCTTACGCATTTTGTTGTGTGTTTTGTTGGAAGTTTGGATGATGAGTATGACTTTACAAATAAATGCTTACAAATTGCAGGTTTTGGTGTTGAGCTTGTTTAATAAAAATATTGTCATTTTGTTCTCAATGTGGTAACTCATCATAGCCCGAAATCAGTGATAATTCCAAAATGTGGTGGCGAGGGCGTATAGGTTGGTTGAGAGGATATAGAGGGTGGTTGAGAGGGTTTTGAGACTGGTTGAGAGGATACAGGGAGTGGTTGAGAGGGTGTAGAGGGTGATTCGGAGTGTATTGAATGGTTGAGATATGAGTACGACAGAACGATACCCCCTTAGCGGTTGGGAGTCGTCCTATCTTTTTTACAATAGCTGGTGATGCTCCTTTTACGTTACCTGTCTTATCACATGATACTGGAAGCATGTGCACGATAGAACGTTTCAATGTAAGTGATCAGGACTCATCATATCTTTTTAACATTAGGTGGCGATATCTTTTTAATGTTAGATACCTTATCACATCATAATGGAAGCATGTGTATAATAGAGCGCCTCCACTTAAGTGATTTCAAGTCGTCATATCTCTTTAACATTAGGTAGCAATAACCCTCCCGCTTTACGGATCTTATCACATCATACTGGAAGCATGTGCATAATAGAACGCTCCCACTAAAGATATCGGAAGTCGTCTTATCTCTGACATTAGCGGGCGATATCTCTTTAACGTTAGATATCTTATCACATCATAATGGAAGCGCTTTCACCATCTGCTTTCACTTGTAATCACTTTCTCTTCACAAATGGGTCGTTCCGTCTTCAAAAAGTATCTCACAACTTTCCTCTTCCGATGTGTACAATAGAGCGCCTCCACCTAAGTGATTTCAAGTCGTCCTATCTCTTCAACATTAGGTAGCGATAACCATCCCACTTTACGGATCTTATCACATCATACTGGAAGCATGTGTATAATAGAACGCTTCCACTAAAGATATCGGAAGTCGTCTTTACATTA